>JAGGAT010000852.1:0-16016 GCA_017657195.1 Termitomyces sp. T70a | reverse complement strand
AAGAGAAACTGCTTACATATTTTCTAGAAACAATTCATTTGGAAACTGGGTGACAGGTTTCTCAATCACTTTTTCCAAAGGAAACATGTTTGGCTACCAGCAGTGTCACTATCTGTGGAACTTCAATAGTCTGATCAACTAAAAACTACACCCCTCCTAGTAAATGACACAGTTTATTATGTCTACTAACACATCTAGTAGTTGTAGATACCCCCAAGCTCTGACCACCACAGATATGGGTAGGAGAAAGCCAGGGAAGTAACATGTGGTGCCAGCATGGCTGGACTGCAAACTGCAGTTACCCAAGGTAGGGAGGTGAAGCCTCCTACCACTCAATAATTAGGTTGACCTGGTGATGATACCCCTGAGATCCCTGTGAACAGGGAGGTGCAGGATGTACTAAGTGGCCAGAAACCCTTGGACATGTCCAAGAAATCTCTGCTGAGCCAGTTCAGTAGCTCCTTGCAGGAAGGGAGTGAAATTCTGCCTCATTGACATGTGAAGGTAGAGAGTAAGTTACAGAGTAACTTTGAGATTGAAATGCTGCTTGCAGTGTTGCAGTTGATCATGCACAGGGGATCAGACTTCTAGCCTAATGAGCTGTAGACTTATTGTCCAGCGTCTGGCATCTCGTGTTCAGTAGATAGATTTGTGTAGATTAACATAGTACACATACCTGGCGTCTCGTGTTCAGTAGATAGAGAACACGAGACGACCAGGGGTGAAAATAAACTAATGATTATGTGATGGTCGATGTCTACGTTGTGAAAGCACTACTGGCACCTATGATCTCAACACTCCCACCTGACAGAGTGCCCACAACGTCTCAGAGATCGACCTGGGAGAACTCCCCAACAATGCCCATGGCCCTGCGTAGCTTGTCAATGAGGGGGCGGGATAGGGGTTTTGTCAAGAGGTCGGCTACCATGTCTTCAGAGGGAATGTAATAGGGTTTGAGTTTGCCGTTGTATACGGCTTGGCATAGCCAGAACAAATGACGATCGAGGTGTTTTAAACAACCCATGTGCTTGGGTTGCCTTGAGACTGAGATTGCGGATTGGTTATCTAGATTGAGGACCATAGGCGAGGACTGCGGCACGCCTATGTCAGCAAGGAAGTTGCGCAACCAGCAGAGTTCTCTGCCGGTTTCGCTTGCGGCGACAAACTCAGCTTCTGTGGTGGAGAGGGCGACAATGGACTGTTGCCGGGATATCCAGCTGATGGCGCCACCGGCCACCATTAAGACAGAACCTGTGGTGGAGCGACCAGTATTGGGGTTGCCGCCATGGTCAGCATCAGCAAAAGCAATAAAGGTGGAAGGAGGGAGGGTTGCCGCATGTGCCGAATACTCGATCTTATAGTCGAGTGTCCCACGGACATACTGAAGCAAATGTTTAACAGCCTGCCAGTGCTTAGGCCCAGGGCAGGCATTGAAATGGCAGAGCAAGCCGACTGCAAAAGCAATGTCGGGCCATGTGCACATAGCCAGATAGAGCAGAGCCCTGGTGGCCTGTATGTAGGGCACAGCGCGCATCTCCTCAACCTTGTCGGGGGTACTAGGCGAGTCTGCCTTGGAGAGCTTTATGCCCAGCACAAGCGGGGTAGCAACTGCCTTGCTATCCAGCATATTGAAACGTGAGAGGACTTTGATAGCATAAGACCTCTGGTCGATCCAGAGTTTGCGGTTTGGCCTGTCGCATGTGACCACAACGCCAAGCAGGCCCATGGTGGGGCCAAGATGACGAAGTTTGAAGAACTTATGCAGCTCCGCGATGACCTTAAGGATGGCTGGCCTGGACTTGGAGGCTAGGGTCATGTCGTCGACGTGGATAGGAATGATAATGCGCACGTCATTCTGGATGTAGACGTATATGCAGGGGTCGGAGGTGATGCAAGAGAATCCAATGCTCAGGAAAACCTCATGCATGCGCTTGTGCCAGAGGTTCGCCCCCTGTTTCAGGCCATAGATCCCCTTGAGGAGCTTAGCGCAGGCATTGCCCTCGCCGGGCTGGCGATCCACATCTGGCGGGACATCCTCAGGGAAGCCTTCCGGAAACTTCATATACAACTCCGTGTCCACGATCCTGTGCAAGAAGGCTGAAGAGATATCAACTGACTCAAGATGCATGTTGTCGATGGCTGCCAGGGCGAGGACTGTTCGAACCATGGCCCAATGAGCTGTTGGAGCGAACGTCTCGTCGAAGTCAACACCTGGCCACTGGCTGAAGCCTTGTGCTATGAGGTGAGCTTTAAAACGGTCAATGGCACTATCGGGGAGGTGTTTTACCTTGAAGACCCACCACAACCCAATCGCGCGGCAGCCTGCAGGCAGGTAGACTGGTAGCCAGGTGCCGCTGCTCTTCAGCGCGTTCATCTCATTGCACATGGCCTTATGCCATTCTGCCACGTTGTCACTCGCCATCGCTTCCTTGTAAGACCGAGGGTTCGTATCATGCGCGCCAACCTTGTAAGCCACAGCAGCATTCGTGCTGAGTGTGGCATACCCCCAAAAGTCAGCCCCGTGCTTGACAAGGGCATGGCCAGCGAGAAGCAGGGTGTCGTCTGAATCGACATTCAGAGCAAGGGCTACCTCTTGCTCTCCATGTTCGTCGGCGTCCGCAATGTCGATGTCCCACAAAGGCGGCTCTGGGTAGGGTGATGGCAGTGGTGGTAGCGGTGGCTTGCGTACAAGGGGCGACTCTCGGTTTTCTTGGCAAAGCAGAGCGTCACAATACTTGGTGTCTTAGCTATGGGCCTGGAAGCGCACACGTTGGCCAGGTTCACGTGGAGGAGGCAGAGGCTTGGGCTGACGCGTCTTCTTCATGGCCTGCAGTTTGGCGCCAGCACCTACTCCCACCGAAACCTGTTGGTCTTGGTCACATTGTGCGTCTGCTCCCACCATTTTGCCGGCGTCTAGCTCAATGTCAGTAAGCGGCTTGTCATCATCAAACGGGCAGTTTTCAGGTGTTGGTGGGACAGGCAGGGGCGGTATGATTGGCATAAGGATATTGTCTGAATTGTACAGTGCGTAGTCTTCCAGGGAGTCAAATGCGCTCATAGGCAGTGGTGCCTTGCAGGTCATTAGTTTCAGGCCTGGAAAACAAGTCTTGTCGAAGACAATGTTGCGTGAGATGACTATTTTCTTCATACTCAGGACGTAGACTTGCCAACCTACATAGCTGTTAGGGTACCCGATGAATATACCAGACTGAGTGTGGCCCTGTAAGCCGCGATGCTTATCCCGTCCTACGAGTACGTACACTGCACATCCAAATACTTGGAGATGGCCAATGCGAGGCTTCCGCTTCTTGTACTGCTCGAACGGTGTTGTATCCTGAGTGAGCGCTGATGTGGGGATGCGATTATGCACATGTCTGTACACGTTCAGAGCATACGGCCAGAAGCTAGCCGGTAGGTTTGCTTCTGACAGCATAGACATAATTGCCTCCCCGATTGTCCTATTGAGGCGTTCGGCGGTGCCATTCTGCTGTGGCGTAGCGGTATTCATGAATTCGAGTTGTATACCTTCAGTTTTGCAAAACGTCAGAAATTCGGTTGAGATGTATTTGCCGCCCTTGTCGTGGTGGAGGCATTTAATTTTGGCTCCAGTCTGCCGCTCAACGAGTGCCTTGTAAGCCTTGAATGCTTCAAACGTATCACTCTTATGTTCCATAACGTACGTTTCCATCCAGCGCATTTTGTCGTCAACGAAAGTGCACCACCATCTGTACTTAGATTGGTGACCTTCGGCAGGCATAGGACCGTGCACATCAGTGAAGATCCTTCTGAGTGGCTGAAGAACACTTTTTGACCACAGAACGTTATGGTGAAGCCACGGTGTACGCTGAGAGTAGTGACGGAAAGGAGATTGTTGGCTAACTTGGGTACAAACAGGATGTTGGTGATAACAACGTCATTGAGAGCTCCCCCATTCCTATTCTTCCCTGCCGGCCTGATCAAAACATCTCCTTTTCCTTCAGAATATACGACTGTGTTATTGGCAAGGTATATCGGGACTCTCCATGGCTTGAAAGAGTCTGGCGAAAACCATTCATGATGAGGTGTCATATGCGCCAAGATGCCTGAGTCTGTGTTCTACAGCGAGTCAGATGGTGAGGATGGTGATATAGCAAATTGACAAACAGCCACCTCTGCTTTGACAGCGGGTCCATCGCAACCCTCCTCAACCTTAGTGGTGTCCGCAGTCTTGGCTGTGTTGGCCTTCGCTCCGCGGCAATTTCTGCGTTTCTTGAACTTGGCACCTGAGTCAGTCTTCTTCGCGTTCTCATGTGCCGCCGGAAGACTGGCGCAATCCTGTACTTTGTGCGGTCCATTGCATATGAAGCAGGAGATTGTGCGGGCAGCAGCGGCAGCAGCGGCGGTGTCCATCTCCTCTCTGGTAGCACGTCGCTGGGTATCCTCAGTTCGGAATGCTTCTAGGACCGTCTCCTTAGTCTGGCCATTGAGTAGTAAAAAGGAGGAAATGAATGATGCATAGTCTTCACGTGGGAGAGCGCATAGCATTGCCATAGTCGACAACTCGTCGTCAAGCATCTCAAGAGTGTATCTGGGGGAGGTCAGTCCACCAGGCCCGACAATGGCTGGCAGATGCAGCGCTTGGATGCGTTGCATCACTCCCTCCATGCACGTGCATAGATCAATGAGTGATTTGCCATCTCGTAGTCTGATGTTGAATAAATTGCTGAGTGAATTGAAGCGCACGTTTGGGGCTGACTTGGAGTGTATCTCCTTGAGCTTCCGCCACATTGCCGCTGGGTCTTTGTGGATGGAGTCGACTTGTGTCCTGTTTCCTTCGTCTAGCCACTGATAGATCTCGCCAGCAGCCTTTTTGCAACAGATGAGGAATGACTGAATTGCTTGAGCCAAGGCTGAGTCGCGGTGGTTCTCGGGTTCAGTCTCTCTGCCGGTTGCTATCCGGGACACTCCTACTGACATCAAGCATGTGTACATTGACCTTTCCCACTCAGCGTATTTGATAATGCCGAGTTTGGCCATTGGGGATCAAGGTGAATCTTCCATGCGAGGCTAACGGACCGAGGTTGATAAGCGCTGAGGACGTGGGAGTGTGAGTGTGTATGGTGTGAATACGAAGTGCTTCTACGTTTAGTAACAGAGCTAAAATAGATTGATCTTCTGAGTAAGTCTGGGGGCTGGGGCCCATAACCTGTTGCAGTTGATCACGTGCAGGGGATCAGACTTCTAGCCTGATGAGCTGTAGACTTATTGTCCAGCATCTGGCGTCTTGTGTTCAGTAGATAGATTTGTGTAGATTAATGTAGTACACATACCTGGCGTCTCGTGTTCAGTAGATAGAGAACACGAGATGACCAGGGGTGAAAATAAACTAATGATCACGTGATGGTCAATGTCTACGTTGTGAAAGCACTACTGGCACCTATGATCTCAACATGCAGAACAGATCCAAGTTGTTGACAAGGCATCAAATGGTTTGAATGTTGCTAACCATGAATGTATTGAGTGTGGATACAATAAAATTACTGTCATGATGGTCACTGTTGCTAAGGAAAAGGAATTGGACAATGAAGGAGGCCTGTCTAAGTCTAAGACTAAAGGAATAGATTCCAAAACTGGGAAAATGTTCAATTCACAGGAGATGAAGGCAATCCTGCAGTGTAACAACAAACTTTAAACAGTTATATATAGGGAGGTACAGAATCAACAAAGCATGTTTCCCAAAATGCAGTGCCTGTTGGGAAGGGCTTAGATACTAATGAAGAGGAGGAAGCTGAGGTTGAAATCTATATAAGGGCAAGAAAGAACATTGTTGTACTACTAGAATGATGGATGCACTTCTCTAAGCTTCCTGAGAGATTAAGGAAAGTGAGAAGGCTCATGCTGCTAAAAAAAAGATGTGAATACATAGCTCCACTAGAGTCTAGTCAAAAAACAAATGAATTAGTTGACCATTTCACAAATAAAGGTAATGAGAATTCAAAAACTTGCAAGATGAAGAATTACTAAAAAAGCTCGGAAAGGAATAAGAGAAAGAGTAAGCAAAAGATCTTACATACCAATGCAATAAAGCTGATGGCTCAGATAACAGGTAGAAGCACGTTGGAACAAGCATTTAAGCATGTTCATGACTTGAATAGTTTAGACCTTAGTGATGCAAGTTCAAGTTCCAAGAATCCAGATAGTAGTGAGCATATGTACTCAGACAGTGCAGCATTGAGAGCCATGAGCTCAGGCTCATCAGAAAGCTCCTACAGCCATAACAGCTGAAGTTGAAGCTAATGGAGGGCAAATCATCATAAGAGTATGAAAACTTCATATAGAGCCAACTGTTTGCACCATTGTTGTAAGCACAGAGGATTGAGTAGCAGCAATGAACACATCAAGCTGATGCCACCCAATTCATATGATAGCACAGCTGAGATGCAAGTGTTGTTGAATAGCATGTTGTATTTGAAACACTATCATGTTAGTCAGCATTGCCAAGTGTGAATAATTTCCCAGTTCTTGAAAAGAAGAGCTTAATAGTTCTATTAATGAGAAGCATTGTTAGATCCAGAAACTGGAGCATCAATCAGTTCTTTCATAGACTGTGCAATGATTGTTTTCCAGTAAACTTTTGCAATCAGCAAAGAAATAAGTTGTATGTTAGTCTGAAATTATATATCAGGACTAGAAGAGTTATTCACAATTTTTGAATATATCAGTAAATGAGAAAAAATTATCATGATCTTTAATGGATTCAGACCTTCCATGCAGGAATTGTACAAAAAGAAACTCACTCCTGAGACCTCAAAATAGAATAAGATCTTAGAAAAAGCTGAATTCATTGAAAGATTGGAGATGGTAGATGTGGAAGATGGGGCTCACTGGGAGTCCAATCACCACAAATTCAAGCACCATGTCTAGTCATTGAATTCTGATGCAAAGAATTATGATGGTCAGATAAGAATAAGTTTGAGCATCAAGGAAGCTCTTATAAATCCAAGCATTATAAGAAAAAGTACTTATCATTTGGAAAACATTACATTGTGCCAATCTTTCCAGCAAAATAAGGAAGCAGGTTCTTCAGGGGTTCAAGAGAATTAGTACCTACCTAAGAAAAAACATAAATCAAGTAAGAAAGAAGAGGAAGAATATTGTGCTGAAAATAAGTGCTTCAACTGCAGCAGGGTGGAACACATAGCATGGCATTGCAGACATAGTAAAACTGCCAAGTCCAGTTCAGGCAAGCAGTCCAGCAGTGTAGCCATCAACTTGCAAGAAATTGATCACCAAATAGATGAGGCTCTGAAAGATGCAATCCAAGGCCTATCTGTCAAAATAATGAATTTTGAAGATGATTCAGGGTATTGATGCAAATTTAGAAAGTTTTACTTTACTTAGTTTCATGGACTATTAAACTGTTCAATTAAAATCTTCAGATTCACTGAGTATTGTGGGGTTCTAGTACATGTGATGCATATCTTATAAGAGTGTAATTATAATTTGTTATTGATTTATTTAAAATGTAATAAAATCACACTTCAAAAGGGCTCAAGTAATATTATCAAATGACAGCCCAAAGTCAAAACAATGCTCCTAAGCCTAAGTAGTTCACTTCCTGGAGACTCTGAGCTGTAGCAAGGTGATTACTTGCCTTGCTCCTCCATATGCTCTTTCTTTTTATACCCACTCCATTGTGCACAGACCATCTCATTCTATGTGTTTTTGGTGTTGGTTTTGTCATGTTTGCCATGTCCAAAAACACTTGGTATGTTATGTTACCAGTGCTTGGCATTGTGGCTAAACATTGTTCTATAATTTTCATTGGCTACTCTTTGTTCTTTATTTTTCCCCTTCTACCTCCCTTTGTCCTCCTTTTCCTTGGTCACTGCCATCACCTGGGTATCTGGGTTGTCCATCTAACCTTTTTATATGTGTGGCAGCAATCCATCAGAGTTTGAAGTAGTAGTGTTGGAGGAAAAGTGACAAAAGTTTTGTGCATTCAATCCTTGATTGCTTGATGGAATCAATCTGATCAAACCTTGGCTGTTGCCATTCAGTTGTGGCTGTTTTGACAACTTGGCACATCTGACTTCATTGAGCAGTTTGGAGTAGTGGGTAGGTTTGTGTTCTGAGGTATGCTTTTGGTTTACCATTTTTAACCATTGTACCAGCTTACAGCTCACCTTTCTGTACATTGCATTTTTAAAGACAAATACATTTCTTTCATTAGTCTTCTCCTCAGGTTCTGTCTTGGTTTTGAGACAGACGTATCAGTATGAACCAGATAATAAACACATACTTGATGATAAATCACTCTGGAATATTATTAGTTTTGTATTCTCAAAAGCAGAAGGAGATAAGGAGAATGCTCACCACTGCTGATTTAGCAAAGAGAACAGGAAGGGCTATTGGAAGATGATAGCATGCAAAATTGCAATCTGTATTGGATACTAAGGTATTGAACAAAACAGAATCTATATACAGTAGTTTGCTTAGAGCTCAGACTGTATTTACTGCTGATAATCTAGAAGAAAATGAATACCTGTCAGATAATGACAGTATGCCTGGATTACAATCTGTGTCAGATACTAAGAGATTTGATGACTCAGAGCTGATAGATGACAGCTTACCAGCCCTTTAGACTGTGTCTGACAACAGTGATGGTCCACAGACTCTTAAAGATAAAGGAGAACATTAGGAGGAGGTAGTTTTAAATTCATTGAGAAGATTTAGAGAAAACACTTACTCTGAGGTAATAACACACCACTTTTGAAAAGAGGGACTGGCCAACAGAAGACTGAATCAGCTGAAAAATGCTCATATATGCAAGATTAAACATTTAGGCAGCCTTATTTAGCTGATTCTGCCAATTGTCTCCAGTTCAAGAAATGCCAATTTGTCACAGAAGACATCAATAATAATGATGTTTGTATTACTAACTTGGTGAGAGAATTCACCACAACAGTCCCTAAAAGTTTAATCAAGTATCAGCAGTCCAAACTGGCTTTGTGGTATATCTGTAAGGGTGCCCTCTGGAAGCTATAGCTGAGTCACACAGCTGGCAGAGGGAGATCCAAAGTATATATTCAGTACTATCTAAGGTTGTACAGATATAGCTACATACCTGGCAGAGGAAAATCCAAAGAGAACAACTCTAGAGATTTCCTATGCTAAACATGATGCTTCCAAGGCTCTGGATGCATGGGAGCTACTGTACAAAATAACAGAAAGCCTCAATCCTAACCTAAAACAGTGGAAACCTGAAGATTGTCCAAATCTAGAAGTTGCTGAAAGGCCAACAGTAAATAAATTACAGATGGAGAACCAGCACAGCTAGAGTTCTAGAAGTTGTACCAGCAGATAGGGCTTGAGGAAATGCATAAAGAAAAATTATAGTGAGAGTGGCCAAAAAAGCAGTAGAGGGCAAGAATGAAAGATGAATGAAGGGTTTTAATGTAGTTGTGCTAGAAGACCAACAGAGTTTTGTATGATAGTGAAGAAAGATTTGTTAAAAAATCCTCTATTCAATGTTATGCATTGATATTAGAGGCAGTTGGAAAAGGAACTGTGTTATTTTCAAAAAGAGGCATTTGAGAATGATGGGGATGACCTGAGACCAGGAGGCCTGTCTAGCAGTGGAAACAATCAAAACAACCAGTTAAAAGATAATGTACTTATACTTTAGTAGATAATCAAAGCCATGGGCTATTTTTGCATAAAAACCAAAGCATTTGCTCTATAAGTTCTTTAGTTAAATAGACAATAAGTGGAAGCCAGAACATATCCAGCATTGTTGCATAATAACATTAGACATAAGAACACTACTAGGTTCCCAAACTACTTGTGATCATAGTCAAACTAGAGAACTATCTAGTCTGCACCTTTGTTGACTTTGGATCACTAAGAAACTTTACATTGATTAGTATAATCAAACAGTCAAAGTTAAAGAAGCAATAGTCACTGCAAGCCATACTAGTTTTGCTAGCTATGCAGAGATCAAGATCAAAGGTCAATTATAACTGCTGAAGTAGATTATCAGCATACAAGTGGACCTCAGTACTTCAATATCATGAACTTACATGGGTATGATATAATTCTGGATACTCCTTAGCTGCATTAGCATCAAGTAGCCATTGGTCTGAATCCTCTGCATGTAATTGTTGAAGTATTGCTTCTCAGCTGATAAATGGAGTGCAGAAGACTTTCATTTTTAGTTGCTTTATTAGCAACCAGATATTTGGTCATTTACATAATCAAGCTTTGGATCAGAGTAGGCTTTGTGGTACCATACAGCTGTTTTCCACAACAATTCTGAAGCCTCTAAAGTATCACACTGGGAACAAAAAATTCTCAGACTTGTTCTCTTTGGAATTTCTTCTGCCAGGTGTATAATTACATGGTAAATTATTGTTTAGTACTGAATATACTTTGGAATTCCCTCTGCTCAGCTGCAACCTCTAGAAGTTGCTCTTACAGGAATGGAGGTCTCTAAGTTAAGCATTTCAAGATTGTGCTTATCATTCTGAAAAAAGAATGCTTTGGAGATGTGTGAGACTGACTCACAAAGTTTTGATTGCAAAGTTCTTTTTTATTTATTAACAATATATCATTACTACATTAGTAGCTGGAGTAATTTGTCAAGGTGTTGATTGGAAGATAGCAACTATTGCAGCTCTCTTCTTTGCAAAGTTATGCCTAGCATAATAGAACTATCCAGTCCATAGAAACATTGGCTGGAGTCAAAACAATGTTAAGATACTGAGATATCTTGCAAAAATTGAGATTCATGTAAATGGTATACAGATAATAAAGAGCTTAGTTCACTTACTGACTTAAAAAAACCTGTCTGAGAAGCAAGTATGGTAGCTTGGAAAAATTTCAGAGTTTGAAATAGTAGATATTCTAGGCACAGAGTGTCAGGTTTTGCTGACCTAGGGACCTTTTCCAATAACACTCTTATGAAGTGGACTTGAATGCTGGACTACATATACTCTGGGTGTTGATGGCTCCAGAATGGGTTTCAGAGTGTGAAATGTCAAAATGGTCAAGTCCAAGATTATTTGGCTTACTTTGGAGTTCAGAAACTTGAGTTGTGTAAAAGTCTAGTTGAGAATGGAGTTCTTTGAGGAGACTGAAATTTGTGTAGATAGCATAGTGCAGACCAGTCAATGTAGTGCATGTTAGACAACTAATCACAAAAGCAAGCATGAAGAGAAACAGAAATAGCAAGTATAAAAGAAATGGAAGATTATTTTAACAGTTATTCAAAATTAAAACTAAGGTACACATGAGCTACTTGTAGTCTTATATACTTCTGGCACTGGTTCTGGGTATTTATAATGAAGTCCAAGACTTTATGGGTGATAGTAAAGTGGATGAACAATTGTATATAATAGTTTGTACAAATGGCCCATATAATTATAAAGTTTGATATAATCAGTATTGCATAAGTGAAGTTTGACATAATCTACTGATGGGCAAAACAGTAGTCTATAAAGATAGCAGAAGGCTTCTGAAGGAGATTCAAAGGAGCCAGGACATGTCAGAATCCAGAGTAGGCAGGAGGAAATGTGATTTAGCAGGAGGTAAAAATGTTGGGGAGTCTGGAATAGGTGGAATGTGATAGTTGTAATGGTTGTGACATAAGGAGATCTGGAATATGCAGGTTGTGATACAAAGAATATATTGTCAGATGTATTATCATGAATCTACTTGAATGATGAATTAGGAACTGTAAGATCACAAAGTAAATATATGTATTGTACTATAATGTGATCAATAATCATCACCTGGAAAGACATTGATTTGGAAAGACATTAATTAGGAATGACTACAATTAAAAGGAAGCACAGATTTGATATCAGCCAGAATAAGTAAAAATATAGACACAAACAAGAACTTACCATCTGAAACTGGAAAGCCTGAAACATCTAAAGAGTTTTCAGCTTGGATGACAAAATATTTTGTCCTTTGAGGCTCTCAAGAACAAAAAAAAGGTGAGAATAGGGAAACATTCCCAGAAAGGGAAAACTAACAATTAGAATACTATCAAGAAAGGCCAAGAAAGACTCACAGGCTCTACAAAAACAAGTTAAAGATCTACTACTGATTTCAATAACTAAAATGCTCAGTGGAGAAAAAGAGCTAATTAACTTATTGTCAGGTTTTGCTGACAATGGAGGCTTCCTATGGCAAGTAAGCCCCTACTAGGCAGACTCAATCTTTGCAGGGCAATTTTGAACCTACTATGCTCATAGAAGAAAGTCCAGAGCTTTGTGACAGGGCAGGAAAGTCTTTAGAAACTGAGTGAGTGGATTCCAGAGATGAGGCAAAGGGGTATGAGCACCAAGGCAAGTTCTGAATAAGAGCAAGAAAAGTCAGTAAAACAGAGAAATACTATAAGAAAAACTGGGAAATGATTCAATGAAAAGTTGAGAGTTCTTGGAGAGATCAAGAGACTTGAACAGAAAAAGTGCAAGAATAGATTTTGAGAGGGTTATGCAAGTGGTCATGGCATGGATGTGTCATGACCCTCCTCTAAAAGCCTCCCCTGAGACTCCCAACCACATCTGAAAACCTCCCCAGGACACTACACAGCTCCCTCACCAGCTCTGACATGTACTAACTCTCTTACTACCTTCCATGCCCAGATCATACCTACCATCATGTGCATTACCTGGCTGACACCCAGCCATCAAGCATCATCATGCCACTTGCTGCAGTTATTTGAGTAGTACTTAGCCATCACATAGCCATCATGTATCATGCCAAAGGCTGAATCCTCAAATCTCCATCAATTTACAGGTGACCCATGCAATCTCCTCAAATATAGCTGTTTATTCACTTTGCCACCACTCATAGAGTTCTTGAACCACTCTAAACACTCAGACTATGCATTTATAGTATATAACAACTATAGGTAGCTAGAATGTACCTTAGTCTCAATATTACTGATAACTATTGTGTTTCTCTCCTCATGCTTATTTTTTTTGTTTCTTCCATGCTTGCTTCACTCAATACTTGTTCAGCATGCACTACATGACTTAAACAAATTTCAGTCTAGTCAAAGAACTCTGTCCTCAACTCAATTTTTGCTCAATTCAAGAAGATTCTAGACAATTCCAAGGTATATAAAAACTTCAACCATAATGAGGAAATGATCTACTTTAAAATAGTTTACAAGTAAGGTATTATGCATACTAGCTATAATAGTAAGTGGCCAAAGTATTTGAGAAATTGTAATATTTAACACTCACTCACTTCCAGCTCATTTAGAGGCAAGAAAGACTTACATACTTATATGAGATAGTTTGGTGAAAAACTATGGAAAAGGATATTCAAAAATACTGAGAGATATGTACTACTTGTATGCACAGCAAGCCAGCAACCAATCTACCTTTTAGATTGCTTAACCCATTAAAGCCATTTATGCAGCCTTGGAAAATTATTAGTATTGATTTTATAGACCTATTGCCTCAGTTGAACGATTGAAATGCAACTTATAATTCACTTACTGTAATTATAGACTTATTTGTTGTGATATCATACTGCGATATTATATTGTGACACTATAGGTTTGCCCTGGCCACTCCTGGCCACTCTCTTACTTCTGTCACATTTGGTTTGTCTCAACTTCCATTATTAACATTAGATATATATATGCTATATTACAAGGAACACCTTCAGTTGTTTATATCATAGAATGAGGGTAAGTAGAAATAGTTTTGCTTCTATGATTAGATAAACTAATTGTACTATAGACACAGACTAACTTGGCTGTGATTATCTAGGTACAGAAATATAGTCATTTATATCATGGACTGAGGATACAGATTAACTTGTCTGTAATTATTTAGGGATTAGATTCTTACATTATTAACAGGCATAGTACAATATCAAGCAGAACTGATTATAATGCATGAAACATTGCAGAATTAGTATTTGTTAAAATCTATAAACACTCTCTTATTGGAACTTAGCTATGGATGTCATCTGCTTATCACGTTGAGTTGGACAATTCAACTGAAAGAGCTAATAAAACAATCATATAGGTAATACAACAATGTATTAGATTCAATCAGCATGATTGGGTATCTAAGTTACCAGCTATAGAATTTATGATTATTGTGAGGTCAAAGGCTACAGGTTAATTACCTTTCTTCTTAAATATAGGATAGATATTCAAGCCAATGATATTGAGGCCTGCTACACAACTAGAGTTTTATAGAGCTCATATTTGTGCAACAGCTATAACTGGCATTATGGCTGCACATAAATGTACAGATTATTGCCATACAAGCTAACCAAATATGTGATGCTAACTGTCAGTGAAAACTTGCTTCATTCTAAGTAAGTGATTTAATTTATATTTCTACAAAAAATATGAGCTTTTCTAAGAGACTGACTCATTTCCATATATATAAGATCTTATAAGATACTAAAAATAGCTCATTCCAAATAGATTTGCTAGCTAAGATGAAACAGTGAGGAATCTAAAATGTGTTCTATGCATTGCTTCTTAGGATTTACAAGCCTAACAATGATTGATTATTCTCTGAATAACTAGCTGAGCAAATAGTTGGAACAAATGCAGATTAAATAGGAGCAGACTATATTGTAGTGCATTGGAACATAAAAGATAATGCTATATTCAAGTATTGTGGAAAGCTGGTGATAAAACATGAATGAGAACTTAATCTGACATCACTATATTTTAATTTGCTAGGAATTGATAGTGTGTCCAATCTTACAAGGAGTAGAAGTACCTCCTCCTAATAATCCACAAATCTATTTAGGAACTATTGAATTGGAGAAAACTTAAAATTTTAAAGAACTTACCAGTGCAGCTACCTGCTCACTGCCATGTCTTCAATTATCTACTTATTTTTTTCAGCCACTCAATTTGATAGATCAGTTATTTATATGCCACATGCATTCACAAAAGTAGAGAACATGCTCTTGTTGTGGTGAGTTCTCCAGTTGAAATAAAAGTACATTTTGAAGAGTTAGTTTACCTTAGCACCTATGGATTATGCAAAATCTACATACTAATATTATCCATTTTATTCCTCTCAGCTGCAAACTCAGCTGCCCACATTTGCCTTTATAACTGCTTTGAACCTTCTAAGCATGTTCTCTATGAGGTTTTTGCAGACCTCTGATGATATTTTATTTTACTCCTTGACTTTTCTCTTTCACAACTCATGCACTCTTTTAGGGGGTACTTCATATTTCAAAAATTTGTGCCTGATGTAAACTCAGAGGTGTTCAATGGAATTGTGATCAGAGAATTGAGCAGGCCAGGATATCACAATGTTATTATTAGAAAACCAGGTTGTTGCTTGTTAGAAAGTGTGCTTTGAGTCATTGTCCTGCTAGAAATAATGTTTTTCCTCCTTGATTCTAATTTTTCAAAGCTTTTCACCACTCCCTCATCTAAAATTTCATAATATTATACAGCATCTATTGTTCTCTGAACTTTTATAAGCATTCTCACTCTATTCTAACCCATGCAGCTGTAAGAGCAACCTTTGGAAGCTATGGCTCAGTCACACAGCTGGCAAAGGGAGATCCAAAGTGTATTAGTATATGTATAAGTAATAGAAGTAAATAATAACAACTACACACCTGGCAAAGGGAGATCCAAAGAGAACAAGTCTAAGGATTCACCTTGCCAGATGCTTAGAAGATAAAAGTAAATCACATGATATATAAGTCACATGTTAGGATCACATATCCAGATCACCTGCTTGAAGTCACATATCTGAATTCTAGGTCTAGGTCATATGCTGAGGTCACATGTGCAGCTGAGTTTGAAAAGAGGGAGTAAATGATAGCAAGTTGGTTAGAAATACTTCCTTTTTTGAAACTCAGCTCAAGTTGACACTTGAAAGAGTTTGGCCTCAAACCAAGTAAATCCCAGAAATGTAGCATGTGCTGTCCCTCAAACCAAGTAGGCAGAGGTCTGGAGGGTTGAGAGCAAGGTTGAGAAGTGTCCAGAGAGTAGAGAGCAGGGCTGAGGAGTGAAGAAGTAG
>JAGGAT010000851.1:0-16031 GCA_017657195.1 Termitomyces sp. T70a | reverse complement strand
GTCTAAGGATCCCTCTGCCAGAGTCCGAGAAAATAAACATAGGTCACGTGTCCGGTGGCTGTGCTAGCTCCAGACTAAACTCCGGTGGCTGTGCTAGCTCCGGACTAAAAGTAAGTAATCAATGGAATAATGTAAGTATGGGGACACCGGGGAGAATAGATATAACAGAGGAAAAGGAGAGAGAAGGGGAGTCCCCTGACACAGAGTGGCTGGGTGTGTGTAGTGTATTGCATGGGTGTTGGGTCAGTGTTGGGGTAAGGATAGCAGAGTACTGATGGCAGGTGGTGGTGTTTGATGTGGTAGTGGTATACTGATAGTGGGTGTCAGAGCTAATCGGGCATCAGGCCTGATCAGTATGGGTGTTCTGGGCCAGCCTGCCAGATGTCAGCTATGATTGGTTGGTGACTGGGTGGCATGGGCCATCCATTGATATGGTCTAGGAGCAGTCCCTAGAGTGAGGGCAGGAGGAGAACCAGGGTTGTGCAGGTGGTTTGTGATGGTGGGGTGATGTAGGATGTAGAAGGAGTACTGGAGGTCTGCGCTGGTAGCTTGTGATTCTGGGGCCATGGCAATGAGCAGAGTCCTGACAGTTACTTCAGAAAATCCCTGGAGTTTCTTGAGAAAGAAACATGTTATGTAATGTTATGTAATTTCTAACTTCATGGTTTACATAAAATCTATTTCAAAAAAAACAGGAAAAAAACAGTCAAAGATTCTCAGTGATTTTCCTTGAGATAAAGGAAATTTTTGTCTTTCACTTATAAACGTTTTAACACTTGATCATTTCTCAAGCAAGGGTGCTGTCAACAACGGCGCTCATATCATTTTGAAGTCGACGATTGATACAATAATGTTTAAAAAATAGAATGTTAGCAGCTAAGATATATACGCTGGCAATGTCCATGTAAACTCTAAATTGATCATGTAGTAGTCCTACCGATGCCGTAGTTCCCTCGCGAGCCTCCAACAAAGGATGAACGCAATCAACGCCGAAACACCACCCAACCTACAACCTTTAAATCAGCCCACTACCATGAAAAACCCTTTAATACGCCGTCACTCACCGGAAGATATAAACAACCGAATTCGATCCTTCATCCCTCCCTAGCGCTTCCTCTCGCCCAACCACTATCTCAATTTCCTGAACGATGGTCCTCACAACCTCTGTCGACTTCGGGGGCGGCGAAATAGTATGCGGCGGCGGTTGTGCAGGGTCGAATATCGCGAATATGACCGCCGATAGACCAGTGACAAGGAACTGAGGGATGACAATGAATACGTTGTGTATACCCTTCCAGGTCAACATCAATACTTCCATACCAAGTAAGGCAAGAGGACGAACGTACAAGGATAATCCCAGCCTTTGCGCTTAACCCTCCTCCACCCCCTGCACTCGGACCTTGACCCGAACCGACATACTCCCAATCCTCCCCGCCGTCTCCTTGACCATGTAGATCAACATTGATCCTACTCATCCGCGCATGTCTGTTTCCCAGCAAACCACCCGAAGGCCTTGAAGGCACATCGTCGTCGCCGAAATCCGACTCATCATCATCATGCTCCTCTCCTGTATGATGATGATGATTCAAGAACACCGCCGTTTCACCCGCCGCCTCTGCCTCCGGATCACCAATCGGCGTTCGAGCGTCAGCGAGGAGAATCGAGTTTCGCCCGTTTGATGTGGGGTCAGGTGTCGTTAGTATGGCCTCCGCGAGCTATAAAAGATATAAGAATAAAGTAGAGAAATTCAGTACCGAGAAAGAAGACATACAAGTGAAAATGGCGCCCACTGCGTGATCGCCCACGAAAACCCAGTTACACTCATAAGTATTGTAGCACCCAACACTGATTCCGTGAACCTTGGTAAAAAAAGTCTTCGTGTCAGCGGACAGAGTAGAGAAGGATTGTACAGGTGCCACGCACAAAGTCGCAAACATACACCCTGCTAACACCAAATGGCTTACAGCCCACAGCGTCCCAAGGTTCAATTTAAGCGCCTCCGGTATCCTCATCCCCCTCTGTCCCCTTTCCACCTCTTTCCTCTGTCCTACCCCCATCCCCGCTCTTGAATTTTCCCTTTGCCTCTGCTCGTGCACATTCGTACCTCCCTTTGTCGCAGGTGTTGCTACGAACCCCGGCAAGACAACATTCAACACAAGCGCGATGACGGAAGAATAGAATAAAGCTCTGGTACCGAGGAGCGTCGCCTCATTGTCTCGGTCTTCACGGGTGAAAGAAGGTGATAAGGTTGTTGAGCGCCTATAGAGGTCGCCGATGTATATCGTAGTGTAGAAGAGAATTGGGAACCAGGCTATCCAGGCGCTGTGGGATGAGGTTACGTTAGTTCGAGCGAATGTGAGGAGTATGGATGGAAGTCATACAAAAATTGGATTATGAACTGCGTTAGTCGGGAACAGGGTGGATCAGATGGGAATATCAGAAGGGTAAGAAGAAAAAACTTGCAATTTGTCGGATGACTGACGGTAGAGTCAAGAAATTGGACCATATGGCCCTGGCCTCACGAATAAAGGGGTTCGGCCGCTTTCCCGACGGGCGGTCAGCACTCTTCAGGAGTACACGCTCCTTGACACATATGGCCATCAAAGTATGTCCGCCAAGCAAAAGAACGGCCACCAGAACACTCAGAACTTCAAGTTCCGTCGTTCCAAGAAACGGAAACACCTTGGGAAGAGGTATAGTGCCAAACAAAAACCCAACCACGGAGCCGAGACCAAGCATACGAGCTGCCCAAGCATTTCCAGACGCTTGAGCGGCAGGAGGAAGCGTATCGACAACAAGCGCCCGATCCATCGCCATAACCGCGTTTATCGAAAAGTCGATGAGATATATTGAGAGGACCGCGAGCAGGATAGTCAATGAATCGTTCCCCTTCGAACCCCTCACTATAAAGACTGACGCGAAATCGCGTGTGAACCCCAACATCAACATCGCAAATACACACACGATTGTCCCAATAATCATAAACGGCCTCCTTCTTCCAAACCGTGACGTCGAATTATCCGCAAGGACACCAATAATCGGCTGCATGAATAATCCAGATAGGGGCCCTGCGAGGAAAACTAACGACATTGCCGACTTGGAGAGGCCGAGAGAGAGAAGATAGGGAGACGCATATCCCATTTCGACTGACCAGAATATCTGGACACCGAGAAGTCCGACAGTGATTATAGGGAGGTGAGCCCATTTGGGTCCAAGGATGTAGGATTTCCCCGCGAATTTTTGGCTGCTTTGGGTCCCGCTGAGGGTAAGGGGACTGAAGCCGGTCATGATTTTAGAAGATAATAATAGTATTGACTTCGTGATACGACTGTTCCACTTGAGCTAGGCATTCAGTCATGCGACGTGGCTGCAAAACGCACCTGAAACTGTGACGAGCATTCAATAAAACGGCAGAGTAGTTCAAGGAAGTATCCGAGCCGTGGCGGACCGCTAAGGCTACAAAAATACTGAGCACGTTACAATGGCATTATGACACCGAACGCACATATGCGGAATCAACTCGAGTCCGACCCAAAGTCGATGATTTTGAGTAAGGATACCAGCAAGTATAGCAATTACCTTATGCAGTATGTTGGAAATCTGCCGCATTTCGAATATGTACAGTAGACTCACCAACTCGCAGTCGACATGTCAGAGGCACAGGCAAGCGCGAAGAGGTCACAGGGGTGGACTCTGAATTACGTAAGGAGTATTTCCGTAGCTGTGGCTTTCTTTTACAGGTCTCGATAGCTCAGTGGTAGAGCATGCGATTGCAGTCAGACCGACATATCGCAGGGTCCGGTGTTCGAACCACCGTCGGGACTTGTTTTGATTTTACTCGATGTCCGCAGCTCGTGTCACGTTTACTAGAATTATGAAATCTTGCGGTTGCCCTCAAAACGAATTGGCCAACGAATAATATTGTGAAATCAAGTAGGGAGTCGGGCACTGGAAATGCCTGTTCCTACATGTCACATGTAGGCAAAAAAACTGACATTGTTTTCCTTTCTCCCTTGGACCGATTGCATGCAGTCAAGATCGCAATTCCTGGTGACATCTGTTACCTCGACTCGGTAATTCCTCTTGATTACGGATCTCTTCATGCTAACAGGGGTACTTGTTTTTGGTGTATTGAATAGCTCAGACCTTTTTGACTTTCATATACATTTCTGTTTACAAAAAGATCCATATGAGGTCTAAGACACTTCTGAGGCAGAAATTCTTTCCTTGCCACTACCTCTTCTACAATAGGCACTTATATTATGCTGATTGCATTGATCATATCTGGGTGTCCGCACCAAATTTCACACCTTCTTGACGATAAGTATGGCTGGCCATTACTGTCCCTCATTATCTCTTTTCCCCGCCCATAAGCCACACCCATATACCCATCGGTCATTACCAGTCTTTGTTTTTCTCCGCTTACTTATTTTTGATACACAAATAATGTACCCTCAGTCGACTACATTACCCTGTGTGACTACTATTCATGCCCGCGTACTTATCTGACTCAGTACTTACCATCGTCTGTAGACGAAACCTGTGTTTTACTTTACACTGATGTCACTTTGCAGCTACATAACCGGGGAAATACCTTTTTGATTCTGAAAACTCTCCAGTCATCTCTAAATGCCTTGACCAACTTTCGACATCTCGCATGATTTGGCCATCGCAGACAAATGGTTTCATGGGTTCCCCTCATTCCGTGCCTCCTCTTCTGAACTTTGAGACGCTTGATATAACTTGCAACACCACGCATGGGCGATTGTGCATACTTTCTTAGCCATCCTTTGATCAGTTGATTCCGGAAATAGCGCAAAATGAATCTGAAGGGCATTTGCACACCTATAGACAGTTGTCCCGTGGCTTAGTTGGTTACGGCGTCCGACTGTTAATACTCTCAATCGGAAGATCGAGAGTTCAAGTCTCTCCGGGACAGTCATTTTTGTCCCGCTTCCTCGCCATGGATCAACAAACCAAAACAAACGCGAAAAAGTTTGCCAACCCTTGACTGATCTTCTTCACAAAAAAATGGCGACAGTCCTAACCTTGCCCATCACTGCTCCTGTTTTGCCCAAGGACTATGTGCCACCGGTAGCATCGTCCAGCTCGCGTCTCTCTGCGCCCCATCCCACAGGACATCGCGTTCTTCTCCCTGTCGGCCATGCCCACCTTGATCACCTCCGTCTTTCTCTTCTTCATGCACACGATTTTGACTCTTTTGATGCTCAGACTGCGACAGAACGTGAGGCAAAAGCTCAACTCCTTGCAGCAGAAGGCGCTACAGAAGACGATCTGGGAGTCGGCGATGAAGAAGAAACCCACGACCTTCTAGCTCTCGATCCCAAGGAGTGGAAGGTTCATCTCTCTAAATGTTTTGATACACGATACAATTATATTGACATGATGTAGAAACAAGACCACTACGCGGTCCTTGGGCTCTCCAAATTCCGCTACCTCGCAACGGCTGAACAAATCAAAATCGCTCGTATGTTTTTTTATATCAAGTCAAAGTCACCTTTCTTATAAACACAATGATCGCAGACCGCAAAAAAGTTCTGAAACATCACCCGGATAAGAAAGCTTCCAGTGTCCCCTCCGAAACCATTCTCGGGATCAACACCTCTCGCAACACAAACGACGACGCCTTCTTCAAGTGCATTCAAAAAGCCCATGAGGTCCTCACCAACTCCGAAAAGCGCCGCCAATTCGACAGTGTCGACCCTGAATTCCTTGAATTAGAAGATCACCTCACCGGCATAACAGAGAAGGAATTCAAGGCCAAAAAACTCGATTTCTTCAAAACGTTCGCTCCTATATACGACTTGTATACGCGTTTCTCGCGTGTGCAGCCTGTTCCCGGCCTTGGGGCAATGGATGCGACCAAGGATGAGGTATCGGGATTCTACGATTTCTGGTACAACTTTGATAGTTGGCGGAGCTTCGAGTGGTATGATAAGGAGGTTAATGAGGGTAGCGACAGGTGCGTTCATTGAACCTCTTCTGTATGTATCCTTACCTAATCCTGTCTTCGGTAGCCGCGACGACAAGCGTTACACTGAAAAGAAAAACAAATCCGAGCGTGCACGCAGAAAGAAGGAAGACACCGCCAAGCTCCGCATGCTCGTCGATCTCACGCTTAGGTATACCTCGCCTCTCCTCTGTTCTCTCTTGCTAACCACCTCCCAACCAGCCTTGACCCCCGCATCAAATTGATCAAACAGCAAGAAAAAGAAGCCCGTGAAGCCAAAAAGGCCGCTTCGGCTGGAAAACCCCTCAAAAAGACCAAAGCCCAAGAAGAGGAGGAGAAAAGGAAGGCCGAGGAGGAGAAGAAAGCAAAGGAGGATGCGGAAAAGGTTCGTTTGACCCCTTTTTCGTTGTTTTTTCTGCTACTTGTCTTTTTTTTTCCTTTCTTGGTTTTCTTTCCTATCTGACGCTCAAAACTGACGTAATGTTAAATAGGCTGAACGTGAAGCATCGAAGAAAGCCAAAGCGGCTGCTGCGAATGCCGCGAAGAAGGCGAGAAGGGCTGCTCGTGCCGCTGAGGAGGCCGCCTCTCCGGCAGCTTGAAGTCCTCGTTGAACGCATACAGTAATACAATTACCCTTATACCGTCTTGGATGCATACAACCATGATTAGAATTGCATGATCTAGATTCTCACATGCATCGTCTTGCACATCATGGAGCTTAAAATGCCGAACAAGGCCGTCAAGCGCCCATTTACAGGAACGCATGCCGTCGCCCACATGATCCATTCTGAATTATGGGCTTTTACGTTTGAATGACAACCTTGAGAGAAAGATCCAATCGAATCGCAACCTCAAACATAACGTCTACAGCTCTTCAATGAGTCTACACGATTACCACTACTGGCTCTTCCCCAACAACGTCGTTATTTTCGCCTCCACACCATGGGAAGAGCTTCCATTCCAATCCATTAAGGTCATTCAGATACAGAACCCCAGGTTCAAATCGTTCGAAGGGTTCGTGATCAACACGAAGACCGCATGGCTTAAGATACAAATACCTGAATGGGATTACTACAACGACAACTTCAGTCCGTCTTGTTTGGGTAAATGCGTTTTTCTGTTTGGTTGGAGTCAAGGAAATTCACCTGTACGGACAACGTTGCAGGTCGGGTAGAAGAGTTCAAACCTCCCAGGGTATCACTTCCCCCAAAATCTGTCAGTCAGACAGCAAGTCCGAGTCGTTGGTGAACAACTGGGCATCCAGGAGGAGGCCTCCACCTGACTCCCGAATTGGTAGCTTGGTACTTCATGATGCGTCATTGATGGAAATAGTTGTCCGGAATCAGAGTCAAAGAAGGTAGATAGAATGGAAATTTAAATGCATCCCCAGGAGCTATTTGTCGACTCAAACTCAGCTTATGATGATATTCTGCCGAAACTTAGGAATGCTATTACGACCTAGTAACGTTCGGTAACTACAGGGAGAAGGTACCAAACAGAAAGCGAAATGGGTCGGGTGAGTGTTTATTCGTAAGCGATCAGCAAGTTGTCAAGTCACCTTTTGTACCGCAATACACTGCATGAAAATCGTTATGGCCTGTCCGCCCGTTATGTTAATAATATCTTGGTAACAACTGGCCTTACCAATTAGGCGATGATCAGACTATTCAAATGAACTTCCTTTCAAACTCTAGCTTTCACATTCTTTCTCTTGGATCCATGGTGTATGCAAGGTCTAAAGTGACTACTTCGGGGAAAGGCACATATGATGTCAGGGGAATGGAGAACGTCAGCTCGGCCAACATCCGTTGTCTTATAGAAAAACGTGAGGTGAGGTTCGATCACTTTTTGGAAAAGTAGTTAAACAAACGCAAGTTCGAGAGTTGTAACAACGTCCAATTGTAGAACAGAAGAAAAAAAAACTCAGAGACGTTTGGGGACACATCCTCTGAGCCCGCTCCTTAGCTCGAGGCGGTGAAAGGTGTCAAAAGAAAATATGAAAAGTCTCCCTCATTGTACTGACAAGCGCCGCTGACATATTCTGGCTCTGTTCCTCAAGGGGTTGAGGCAGGATCGATCTCGTTATCAACTGGCTATTTTATCTGCCATTGAGACTCCGCGAGGTTGAACGGCGCCCATATCGTTGTTCAGCCCGATGAGACACCCTTCCGCTGGATCACTGGGATGGTGAGAGTACCCCAACGTCCTCGTTTTCGAGGGGTGAAAATGTTGGAACGAGCACGCTCGAAGGGCGAAGGCTGGTCTATGCCAACAGAGTAGTCAACGTATTCTGCTGAGACGTAGAGCTTTAAAAAGCCAACGTCCACGTTTTGATTTTCTCGTAGATAATATTTGCAAGGAGCCCAACCACCATCGCCGAAGCCGATGGACAATGATTCGTTCGGTGGAAGAGAGAAGTCAACTTGTCTGCGTGCAGCTGTGGCAGGCAGATAATACGCGACTGTTGGAATCATTTGTTAGAATTGCATTGAAGCACAACGCTCAAAGTAATTACCAATGCTCAAATCACTGATATCCATGTAGAAGAGAGCTACATATAGAGGTTTGTTCGAAGCGTTGACGATCCTATAGCCGTACAGAGCATCTTCTTCAACATCAATGAATATTGTACCATTAATATTCAGATTATGACCGCTTGGCTGAGGAACGAATATCTCGTCCAAGTCATCTGTGATTTGACCTGACTTTTCTACTCTGAAGCACTCGACTTTGATATTCTTGGTCAATGAGTCGTCTTTATTTGAGTGGCGCAGATGCCAATAGAAATCAACTGCACTGCGTAGAATGGAAAGGAGGAACTTGGTTTCGTCAGGCCGAATGTCATAAAACGGCATGCAGTCCAAACCATACTGAGAGCATACAGTATCCTTGATTTCAAACCTGACTAGGCCAGCTTGTGTCCTGATAACAAGATCTGGCTTGTCATCGCTGGGTACCAAATGAAAAGACCGCTGATAACCGTTGATATCAGAGCCAAGTTCGCACAAAAGGTCGAGAAAGGCATCTGTGGGCTCAATGAAAAGACGAAGATCTCGCCCTTTTCCGGCGCGTGTTCGGACTGCGTATGCTGGCTTGGGGAGATCAAAGGGAGCCCCATCAGTAACGTAACATCGGGATGTGAATGGAGTCGACCTTGAAACGACAACAGAACCAGCAATAGATGTCAGAAGCTTATCAAAATAAACAAGAAATTCAGCTCCATGAGTAATTCCGTGAGCTTCTCCTGCTTCTAAAGTATACTCGCTTGACTCGCCCGGTCTTGTATGAATATTATATACAGGATGCGGGGTGAGAAACTTCGCATCAAAGAGTATGCGATTTTGATTGACACCTTCGCATTGTGGATTTTGCCTAAGAGACAAAAATAATGAAGTCGAAACACCGTATATGCATGAACGTGCTCACAAAGGAAGGTGAGGTATGCGCGTGATTACATCCGAATAGGTGAGGGTGTAGATACCTTCCTGTCTGAGCAAGGTCAGAAGGGCCCGCGTGAAGAATCCGTGACCGTGGCTTTCGTATGCAACCTGTTTCCGTTTGCAGGCTGCTAGTAGGACGTGAGAATTCATTCCTGTCTCCTCAGCTCTGGAGCGGGTCTGTATTTCACCTGCGAAGATATCTTCGGGGATAGTGTAATTCGACGGCAATTCAAGACCCCGGATAGCAAGTATTGATTCGCTCGGATTCTGCCTAGTTGCGGAGCCAGAATGACAACAGTCAAGTATAACAGTCTGCGCAATAGTTAAGAAATAAATTCTAAAGTCAAGCAAAGGAGCAATCACTATATTATCCGATTTTTTTGTGGCGATATCGGCAAGAATATGAGACAGTGTTATATCAAAGATACCCTGTCTCTGAGCATTCTGAGATCCCCTCAACTCAAAATCATGAGGTAGGAGCATCTGGATCTTGCCATTCGCACTGTTGGTCTCCTTAACAGCTGTCGGCGCTGGTGCTTCACTACCATGGCCTGCATAATAGACGAGAATAGGGTCCTGTGCGCTAATGGCGCTGTGATGGGCAAGATTGCGCACGGCTGTCAGGATTGCCGCCCGCGTCGCTCCTTCGTCACGCAGATTTACAACACGGTCCTTTGGTACACCGATCTCCGACGTCAGGAATTGTTCTACTGCGTTCGCATCGTTGACGGCACAACGGAGATCTTGAATATCAGGATCTGTGTACTTGTTTATTCCGATGATCAAGGCGAAAAGAGGGAGACTGCAACGCGTTCTCAGTTCCCATTCTCAATGATAGACCTGACGGAGCGGTCAGTCTACCTTCTGACGTTCACTACTTGGGGAGGCGTAGGTTTTATGGCGCTATAGGCTGCTCGTAAATACTGGAAGAAGACAAAAGGGACATGAAGGACGCACACTTGCTGCGCTTTGGAATCCTCGGTCGACGACACATTACTTTCTTGCGACGCTCTCACAAGACTAGATATGATTGCAAAGTGAGCAGGTTCGAAAGAGGTTAGGTTGATCTCTGACGTTTTCGAAGAAGGTATCCTGGAGCCGAGTGTGTCAGCAGTGTAGTACTCGCAAGTGAAGCCACGGACTTGAACAAATGCTTAAACAAATCTGCAACCTTGTTGAGGTCAAGGTGGGACCAAGGGAGAACCATCCTGCTGGAAGAAGGATAACATAAACAATTTCGTAGGAACATGCATTGAGAATTAGTTCGGTCCGTAGACAAGTCATGTTACATAATTGTTCATTGCCATCTGCGAGAGCTTTTCCAAATTCTGGTTGAACTTGGTTCAATCGTTCCCAGTCTACTACCAACGGGGTAGTGTTTCGATCCTTTCGTGTCGTGGCTCCCCCCGAGGCTCCTCAGCTCAGGATTGCTTCCACCTTACTTTTATAATAAGACTTCTCATTACAATTTCTTGATGCTGTTGTGACGATGCGACGCTACAAAGGACATGATTATGCAGACTCGAGAATTTTCGGACTTTTCGGGATAAAGCTTGTCATCTGATGCATGTGGGCTTCCTTTTTTTCCGTTTCTTTGTCTTCTTCAATACTCGTGCCCGAATTGCATTCTGCATTTGTCTACTGTCACTTCACTGAATTTATGAATCTTCTGGGCTTTTGGGAATGAATGTTAACTTTCTTCTTCGCAGGTTCGAAACTGATGATCTCTCCTGATATCCCCCAACTTCCTCTTCTGATTGATCACACCCCAATTGCACCTTTTCTTCCTGCTGCCCTGTGTGCCCAAAATGCCTATTCGCCGTAGGTGTGGATTATCGACGACCATAAACGGTTCGGAGGCGTAAAGTCAGCAGAGGAGATGGATGCGGGTTTCACCGGGTTGAGGCTACATAGTCGTGCGATAGCTCCCACCGGCTGCTCGGATTTTTCGTCTTCTGATAACATGTCCATTTGTTTTACTCCGCGGTTCTCGGTGTTCTTAAATAAACAAACTGATTGAGGAAAAACTTCAGATCTTGAATGGGCCGAAGCCGAAGGTCAACTATGTACTGATTGTGACTCTCATGTGCCTACATAAATCTCCATGGTCATAGGTATCTTAAAATTTGGCTCATCTAACGTATTAATCGGAGGTGGCCTTGGAATACTTTGTAGAGAGAACAGACTGTCACTGCTACTCGCGAGTCTCTCTCCACTCTACAGTTCCGTTGCCTGCAGAAAATATCCATAACTGCTGAAACGCTAGCTGTTGAAGATATGTCTAGCAAAAGGTATGATTTGTAAACCATTGTCGAAAACGGTGCTGAGAGCACTTGTAGTCACCATCTCTTCGCTTTAATCATTGGAATAGATAAATACACAGATCCTGGTATCGTTGATCTTTCATTTGCGGTGAAGGATGCAGATGAAGTCGAAAAATTTTTGATCTCAAGATTTGGCGTCTCGAAGGATCGCATTGCCAATCTGCGTGATAAAAAAGCGACACGGGAGGCTATTATATCGGCTATGCGAGATCTTGCCAGTAATCCAGTGATCAGTAAACATGATCCGATTCTCATTTATTATGCCGGACATGGTGCTGAAACAGAGCCACCCACTGGTTGGTGGACCAGCAGTGCAAATGGCAAGGTCCAGATGCTCCTACCTCATGATTTCATCAGAAAAGGGTCGAAGAATGTTCCAGGCCAAGGAATTCTCGACATGACAATCTCCTCAATTCTCTCTGAAGTCGCCTACAAAAAGTCAAATAATATTGTGAGCCATTACTTGCCAATTGCCAAGATTTCACACTGAATAGAACAGACTGTTATCTTCGACTGTTGCCACTCTGGATCTGGGACCAGAAATGGTTTGCCTGTCCGTGGTGTGGAATTACTTAACTATGATATCCCCAACCATCTCTTTTTGGACGAGCGAGAGTTCGGTATACGACATCAAAAGACAGGCCTCAAGTCACACGTCTTGTTAGCAGCTTGTGAGCCACATCAGAAAGCTTCAGAGGATGGTGGTCATGGAAATTTCACCCATGAGCTTCTACGCCTGCTAACGGAGGAAGACGTCAACAGACTCAGTTATAAGGATGTCATAATACGTATGCGCCAACTTCCTTCGTAAGTCATCTCCTTTGGCCTGCCTCAACCAGTGTTTCTACCGCTGTGTTTTTAGGCAGACTCCATACTGCGAAGGTGTCAATTCAGATCGCATCCTCTTCACATTCGACGTTGAACCGCGTCCCGTGATGTATAGAATTCAACCAGCTCCCGGAAAGCCAAATCAATTTACCTTGGAAGCAGGTGAAGCCCATGGCATAACGAATGGAGCTGAGTTCGACGTTTATCCTGATATACATTTAAATTCCTCCATTGGTCGCGTTGTTGTGTCAGAACGCGATAAATACACCTCTCAATGCGCTGCCGGCGAAGCTCCATGTACGATTTCCAATGCTGCATATGCAGTCCAAAGATCCCGCCCGGAAGGAGTTCGTCTCTTTATTGATCGAAAAGATAAGTGTTATCCACAGCTAATCCAACTTGTTCAGCCTCTACAGGCCGATTCCAGTATGCATTCTGTACGTCTTGTCGGCGCTCGAGATAGGCCGGATTTGGGTATCAGCACGTATAACGGACAAGTTCAGTTCGAAATCAAGAACGACATATGCTGCCAGCATGGTTTGACACGCATGCCATTTGGCGTGAAAGTCGGTGACTCTCGCAAGGTCCTTTCTATCCTACGTAGTGCTGCCGACTTCTATTGTTGTCTGGATCTACGCCACTCGAACAAAGGCAATTCTTTGGATGGAAAGGTCGACGTCGAGTGTCTCAGACTCCGTAAAAATATGGACAATCCCCTCGTTCCTGAGTCGGGTAATGCAAATCTGAACATTGGAGGGAAGATATCAATCTACGTTGGAGACAATGCAGACGAGGCTGAACCTTACGGTTACAAAATCACGAATAAACTCAAGTTTCCGCTACATGTAGCGCTCATATATTTCGATATGAGCGATTTGAAAATCGGTGAGTCTTGCAGCGTTTCCTTTCTTCGAGCCAATTCTGATGGATGTTCTTTGAAGAGGCATTATATTTGCCCCCAACGGCCAAGGAAAAAGCCGAATCCCTCCCAGCAGAGGGTTCTCTGACCATTGGGTTTGGTGACGGTGGTTGGGACCCGCGCACGTACTATGTCAGAAAAAATCAAGCTATCGACATCGGATTCATGAAACTTTACGTCTCAACGAGATGTATCGACTATTCTGTTATATGTCAATCATCACCTTTCGAAGATGGCGACGTCCGAGCCTGTGGCATCTTCAAAAGCAAGAAAGAAGTCTGGGGTACGATGATTATCCCAATCGTTCAGAAAAAGCGGTAGAAAGGATTGGTTTCAATTTGAATGTTTTTTGCATGCCGCTGATGTTACCATCTTGCTCTCGTTTTAATTTTTTCAAATTTACAGTTTAGTCACCCGGTGCATCCAAAACTCGAAAATCAATATAGTAGACTAGAGTTATGTATGATAGTGAGATACGAAAATGTAGGTGTTCACAAGAATGAATGACGAACCAGTGGAATTGGTTCAATGGATACTCAAGTCAGACAGAAATGGAGACTATGGTACTCGCTGGTAGCCAAGGCATGGTGCCATTGACAAAGAATATCTCCCACCACTGTATGTCTTAACAGCTGGCCAGACAGAATTCAAACCTGCAGTGACCACTGGTAGTGAAAGCATTGTGCCACTGTTTGATATGTATGGCCATCAAAAATGAAAGCCTTCCACTGCTGTTTGTTTTTGCAGAGGGTCAGACAGAATGGAGACTGTGGTACCTGCCAGTAGTGGAGGTATGGCAGCTGTTGACGAAGAAATTCTTCCACTACTATATGTCTTAATGGCTAATCAGACAGAATTGGAACCTGTGGTGACTATTGGTAGTGGAAGCATTTCTCTGCTCTTCATAGGAGGGGAACCTGCAATAGAAGATGACAATTTTCCAGTGCTCTTTGTCTCATCACAGTCATCAGGCTCCCCCCAATCACATTCTCCAAGTACACCTGCTAGTGACAACATCCTGGAGTGAGAGTCATATGATAGATGTATCACTGCACATCAGGATAAGAAAAGGACCAATCAATTGTATCAACAACATGAGTGGTGATTTGGCCCTAGTCAACCAGAGTTCATTTTTGTAAACAGAACAGGAATTTTGCTCCAGACCAGGACATGGTGAATATAGACCCATTGGCCCTTTCAATCTAGCTGATTGTACTGATGTATCAGGTAAAATCTTACAATTGCCCTCACCATCTTCATTGGCAGACTTAATAGTGAATTATGAAGACATCACACTTACCAGACCTGAGGAGCCATATACACCAGATGACTTTGCATTCTTCACAGAAGTTTACTTATGTGATGACAATGACTTTTATTCTGATGGATTACATCTTTATAATAGATCTAATGCAGAGGATGGAATCTATGGAGAGGACAAATACACAGACAGTGATTCTCTTAATTAATTAACAGAGTCAGCTCCCTGTAATATTTGCAATCTATTATTTGTTATTCAAATTATCTGTCCTGTCCTGTTAATGCACCATCCATTATAAATTTCATTTATCCATTCATCTGTTCATTCCATTGGAATAGGAACTAGATTGCTACCTTTTTCTTCTTTTTTTCACCTGAGTCTGTAGTGCAGTGGGTATGTGCCTGTCTGTCACTGGTAACCTGTATGAGCATGAGGTTCAAAACCCCCCACAGGCATAGATTAGTTAAGAATGTTTTTTTTTCTTTTCTGTCTGTTTGATATTTATTCTGTTTGGAACCTGTCAACAATTACAATAGCCTGTGGTGTAGTGAATAGGTTTCATCCTTTCATGTGTTCATCATTGAGATGGGGATTAGATATTGCCATCCTCTGTAGTGCAGTGGGTGTATGCCCTTCTTAGCATGTTCTGTCAAAGGCTTCTATTGTATGTGTAAGATTTTGTCATGACCCGCTTACACTGCTGGCACCCGAATCTATTTGCAACAGAAAAAGTGACAAAGAAATGTGTCATACCGTTTCTGTGTCCTTTTTTGATAGGAAATATATAAATAATTTCTTGTCTTAAAAGTCTACAAAATATACACCTTTTTTCAGACTGTTTCCCATGTCAAAGTGATATATTTTTACCGTCCTTTTGCTTTTAGAAACAGGATGTAAATTTTTATTGCGTTTAATTAAGTATTTCTTTAAGAAAGATGAATCAATTTTTTCTATAAAACAGGTCATGAAAAGCTTGTCCTATTTCTTTCCATTTTTCTCATCAGTAAGTCTATCATTTTACTACAGTAAATAGGGATTGAAATGCATAACAAATTTCTGAAGGAAATATAATACATATAAATATGATTCATATTTCTGTCCAAAAAAGGTAGAAGAAACAGAAATCGACTCGAACAGCGAGTCACTCAGGGAGTCGATCCGGAAGTCACCAACGACTTGATATCAGCACGAAGAGGGACACGACCAAGATATGACTGTTAAAAATCATATTGGGCTGCCTCTTATGTATGTACAAATCAACATTACGGCCTATGTATTGAGTACAGAC
>JAGGAT010000850.1:0-16031 GCA_017657195.1 Termitomyces sp. T70a | reverse complement strand
GGAGGGTACATGTGGGTCATGCTTCGGGCCTCAGGGCGCAATTCAGTAGCCTCACCAGACTATGTGTACCCGGATAATGAACGTGGATTCACTCGAGATGGAGTATGTCCTCTCCATCACTTCACCGTTCCCTGTTTTCCTTGAAGTATCTTCATGATTAGGCGCCTCCTTGGAGTGCCAAAACACTGAGCTCAGATGAGATTTGGTCAGAATATGAGCATTTCAGTGTAGAAAACTTATTTTCTCGGAATGAAGTACGTCATTGTCCGATATCTCTGTCGACAGTATCTAACGCGGAATGATCAGATGAATAACGAACGTAAAACCCGGCAATCCGAAGACCTTTTGGATACTTTGAGGGCCCTTCCAAACAGCCTTGCCCCTGCCGGTCATCTATCTCTGCTGCGGGTAGTGGCGACCTTTCCCTCAGGACCTACTTTACATCCACGGAAGACGGAGGGGTCGCCTGTGGCCGTACTCAATATGACGACTTTCAAAACCGTTACAGAGGCTATTCCCCCTCAAGATCTTATTCAAACACTGGTCCTGAGTATGCATGATAAAAGGAGCTCTCAATATCCTGAGGACGCCTTTTCTCAAGTCAAGCCACTACCATTAAAGAAAGATAACACCAAACGAAAGACGCTGGAAACTTCAACTGAGGCTTCTCCAGATAAAGGTGTCCTTGAATATTGAATGTGGAGGCTCCTTCAGGACCTTCAACGAACAGGACAGTGACACCCGTAAAGAGAAAAAGCGTCCAATCCAGACCCACAGATACATTAATGCAATTCTCTTATGATCTCAACTATCTACCGATTTACAGGCATTGCTCGATTTTCTGTCATTCTTTTCGATACCCTGTCTTTGCATTAAATATAAAATTCCTCTCAATTATTCGACAAAGTTGTTGAGCATAACTCACTTTAGATATTTTCAGTTTACTTCTTGGTCACGTGTTTAAATAGTCATACGCGTCGACGTGGCACTTACTTCCTCAGTTGATTCTTGTCTACGACGGTCACTGAGGAGGTAAGTACCTCAGTATATGCTACTTTACATTGTCGATACTGATACCATACGCTTAGTCCTTTTGACTGTTGCGTAGGTATGATAATTTATCAGTTGATTCTTGTCTACGACGGTCACTGAGGAATCCTTTTGACTGTTGCGTAGTATATCTGGTTCATTGGTCCAACAAAAGTTATAAAGGAAGTGATGTTCTTATTGAAGGATTAACGTGTAATGGTAGGATACGAGTACACTAGGTGAGACCAAAGTGTACTCAGTCTCGTGCGATGCGGAACAAACTGAGGTATGACAAAGCAAAAACATATTTAAGGGATACGGTGACTGTAACGTCTAGGGATGCGTAGCAAAGACACGTTCACTCTTTCCGGCATCAGCTTTCCAGTTCTCCGTGTCCCTCCGTGTGGACAGTGTTGCAGTCCTCTAGATTGACGAAGTTTTTTTTTTCTTTTTGGAGGAGCATTACCATATTGGTAGCTATTTGCAACTAACAACTATGCCCTTTTGGGGTTAGTCCTTCAAGCCCACTATTTTACAGACAGTTTGTCTGATTTGAGGCATCCACCCTGAGGAAATGCTTTAGGCAGACTCCTGGTATGGAGTAGAGTTCGTGTTATCCATTGGGGAGTTTTGGGTCACGTATACCCACTAAAACCTCAGCTCGCCTTGGCCAGTCCATGGGCAAGTCGCTCTTGTCTTCTAGCAGGCCTTTCCACGTCTCTTTTACTGAACTTCTGTTTATTCCATTCTTTGAGCCCCTTTCTCTCATTGATAGTATGTGGTCAAGATTTAGTCTGTCATTTACTCTTTTTTTCAGGATTTTTACTACCTTCTCTTCTGCTAGATCATTGGTGTGTCTGCTTTTCCTGTCTATTACCCATCTGCATCTCAATGACCATATTGTCATTGTGGCTTTTATTGTTAGTAGACTATAGAGTCTTGAGTCGCCTTTTTTGATCCTTCCACTTGGGCTCTTGCAGTGTGTTGCACTGCAGCTCAGGATGCCCCCTACGTCTGGCTTGCTCCCGCTGGAGCCTCTCATTTTCTACCATACTTCTACCATGCCCCAGATTTCTTCCTGGACTAGGGCCTTGCAGTGTAGGAGTATGTGTTCCATTGAGTTTTCCATGTCACATGTCAAGCATGTCACTCTTGTTTCATAACCCAGGATATTTCTCCAGTAACTCCCAACTTTGTATATTCCATGGATACTTCTCCATAGGATGTTAGCGCTTGCACACCCACAATGACAATACCATTGACCTTGATTAAAACGTTCTGCAATATCACATTTACCACCTTACAATATCACGTACCATTGTATCCACCATTGTTATACTAGGGACAAAGCTTCCTTTGTTTCTCCCCATATTTATAGTTTCTCTCTTGCATACCCCACCTTCAGTCAACTATGCATTCACTGCTGGCACTGGAAGATATTTTCTTTGGAAGAAGTGTGAAAGAAACATGTTATACCATTTCTAAAGTGCAAATTTCCAATAGAACAAGTCTTTTTTTTTGTGGTACCTCTACAGGCTGTAGACAGTTCACATAGTCAGCCTCTATGGTCTAGGATAGGGCAATCTCTTGCCAGTTCATTCATATTATTCTTGGTCTTAGAGCCACCCTGTGGAAATGCATTTATGCACTAAGTGTAGGGCTCAGACTAGCCAATACCCACTAAATCCACGGTGATTTTCCTCCATAACTGCAGCGGGTTGCATTCCCACTCTAGGAGGCCAGCCCATGTACTCTTAACAAGCCTGGTTTTCATTGCCTTTTTGCCAAACCTCTTGTTGTTTATTGCCAAGCAATTGGTCTTTATTCTGTGGGCTAATGCTGCCCTAATTTTTCCCAGGATTTTATTTTTTGTGAAGAATCTTTCTAGGTCTGATTCCCTCACATCTAACCTTCCAGATTTCATATGATGTTTCTGATATTACAATGGTTTGGAATCTCCTGAGGCCTTTGTCTCCCTTGATCTGTTTTTTGGTGAGAGCACATCCTAGTTGGTCCCCAAGGGATGGCTTCCTGTATTCTATGCCCACTTTCTTGTAGAGGGCTCTTATGTATTCCCACATTTCTTTCTGGCCTGAGGCCTCACACTCTGTCAAGATGTGTTCCATGTATTTTGTGGTTCTACATATGGGGCAGATTGCTCTTTTCTCATGGTAGGAAATATTCTTCCAGAATTTTTCTACTTTGTATGCATTACGCATTGTCTTTCATAGGAAATTTCTAATTTGCCTTGATATATTTCTGTCTCTTATCAATTTCCATATCAATTTATTGGATGGGACCTCTCCCGTCCTCTCCTTCACAGCCCATTTAGCCATATCAAGGTGAATTGTTGTACCCTTACATGCTGGGGCAAGACTGCTTTCTATAATCCCTTTATATATAGCAGGCTTGAGTAGCTGTTGACAGCTTTGCTCCTAGTACTTCAAAACTTAGTGGAATCTGGGTGTTTATTTGGTCTTCAATCAATTTTTCTGCTCCTTGGTTTGCTAGTTGACCTGCCCCCTTGTTACCCTCAATTCCTATGTGAGCTTTCACTTTTTCTAGGAGGGTGAGGCCCTGTTGTGCTCTTATTTGAGCTACAAGGGGTTTTATTATATTCCTATTTGGAGCACTTATCCACCCCTTGTTCTCTCTCTTAGGAAGGAGGGTGGTTAGGCTATTTATTAACAGCTGTGAGTCACTTTGTATTAAGATCAACCAGTTCTCAGGGACTGCTTGTATTGCTGCTAGTATTGCTACAGCCTCACCTGCTGTTGGTGATCACCCTCTTGCCTATGTTATTTCATCATATTTCCATTTCTATCTAGATTACTAATACTTACAATTTTTCGGCTACTCTCGTCGCCGACACATCTCAGTTGTTTACCACTACATGGTTCATCTGAGGTGTGTCCATTTATATTAATAAATACTCTCCACTCTTATACTTACTACTCTATCAGTTTATTCTGACTTTATCTATTTACAACAGGTAGAGTATTAATATCAGTTGTTTACCACTACATAGTTCATCTGAGTTTATTCTGACTTTATCTATTTACAACAGGTTATGGTCCCCATACCTCAGTAAACTAGAAATTTTACTCAGATCTTTAACCACAATATTAAACCCCAACAACTCAAATAATAATCTTGGACCCTGCCATGTCAAGCACCAGCATACTACTTCCCCTCTCCTTATCCAAGGAACAAAAATTCCAAGGGCACAAGAATTACCCTAGCTGGAGGATCCAAATGATAGCTCACGGAAAAACCCGTGGACTCCTCAATTATTGGGAAAACAAAATCTTTATCCCAAACTCCTTACACAAATCTGACAAGGAATTACCCAGCCCTCACTTGATTACAATTCCAGAAGCTGCAACTCCAGTTCCCTCATGTACTCTGAATGAACTTGATTATAAACTCTGTAAAAGTGTTGCACTATTGTCAATATTAATTAACATCAACAATATATCAGAATTTGGTGTGAACCCTGATGCCACTTCTCACAAAGCATGGATGTTTCTGGAGATGCAATATGGGAAAGGAAGCAAGAGATTGCGTAACATGAAAGAGGAGGAATTAGCTAAATGCAAATTTTCTGATAGAGGAAAAGTCGCTGGCAATGGAGGCCATATCAAAAAAATGTGTACTCTCCAAAAAGCTGCTAACAATGCCAGAGCCAACATCAATGATGAAAGATTCATAACAAAATTGCTTGACTCATTCCCTGAATCTTGGGACCCTGTTGTATCAACACTATATGGGGAACAAAATCTTATCAAAGTCATCCAAACCTTAACAACCCACAGAGAGCAAATTGCGAATCGATCTGAATCAGGAAGTTTAAGTGACACCAGCACTAGCACAGTAAAAGCACTTGAAACTACGATCCATGCCCTCCAAGCACAGATAAACAGCCTGTCAAAGAATCGACCCAACTCCAATAAGAAATGCTTGAAGTGCAACAAATCAGGACACTTACAAGCAGACTGCTTCCAGGAAGGTGGTGGGAAACAAGGTCAATACCCACCATGGTGGAGGAGAAAGCGCAAGGCATCTCTTTCTATAGCAAACTTCACATCTTCTGGGAATATTATCCAACCAGGCGGCCACTTTGCATTATTTGTGTCAATTATACAAAATGACAAAAAGTCTGACCTTACATACATTGTCAAATCATTCTATAAGGAGAACAAGCCACTAATCAAATGCATGGCACTTGCAACAGGAAGCTCACAAACCTCAAATTCATGCACCTTTGCCAACTCTGGATGCATGATCTACTTCTTTAAATCTCAGGACATGTTTGTTGATTACAAACCAGTCACTAAACTGGTGGGACAATCGTCCAAAGAAGGAGCTAGCTTCACAATTCTTGGGGTTGGGAATGTCATAATCCAAGTAATTCATAATGGAAAAGAACATACCCTTGTGTTCAAAGATGCCCTACATGCGCCCAATGTCACAGCCAACTTGATCTTGATAAGCAAACTTGATGTTGGAGGTTGGCACACTGTTTTTGGGAAAAAGAAAGTTAGGTTTTTCTTCAACAAGTCGAAAGTGTTCACCAGTTGACTTAAGGATGGAATGTACCTTATCTCAGGGTCATTCACCACCCCTATTCCAACAGCCCTAACTGCTCAATCACTACAAAGCCCTGCAAGCATTGCTACCTGGCACCGACGTTTCTCCCATTTCAGCATGTCCCACATTGAGAAAGCTTCAAAATTAGTCAAGGGATTATTAATCATAAAAGATAACCCTGCAGGACAGTGTGAGGACTGCATTATCGCAAACATGAAGAAATGTCCATACAATGATTATCCAATCCCTGAAACAGTTGTACTCCATGCAACCAACATTGACTTATGGGGTCCAGCACATGTAAAATCTGCTGGCAGCGCATTATATGCGATGAAGTTCCATGATCAAGGTACTTCCCATAGACTCACTTTCTTCCTCCATAATTGACATGCCAAATCTGTCCTTCAAGCCTTCAAAGTCTATAAGGCCAAGTCCAAAAGAATCACTGGTCACTTAATGGTATTTGTTTGGACAGATAATGCACTGGAGTTCTACAGTGTACTATGGAAAGAGTACTTCCATGAGGAGGGGTTGATATTTGACCCCACTGTACTATACTCATTTGCATCCAATGGTACTGCTGAACAATCAATTGGAATTACTACAGCAGCCATCTATGCAATGCTTGTTGACTCAGGGCTCCACACACAATGGTGGGCTGAAGCTTGGGCTTTCGCAGACTACATTGAGAATTGACTACCTTCATCTTGGCACCCAGGAACTATACCAGAGGAACAATGGATAGGAGAATAACAAGACATGGGGCATATCCGTGTCTGGGGATCTATAGCCTACATTCATATCCCAAAGGAGCAAAGCAGAGGGAAATTAGCTGAGCAAGCGATAAAGGGACAATTAATCAGGATTGAGGGTCATGGTACATACCACGTACTTATACCAGAAATGGGTCAGATCTTACAATCTTGTGACGTCAAATTTGATGAAGGTTATGGCCATCAATCCATCTTCCCAAGCAAAAAGGAGACCATAACCAAAGAGACTACACCTCCAAACTTTGAGCTCAACGATGAAATTGTAGACTCCATACCTCCAATACCTGACAGAACTTTTGAAATGCCAAAGATGCCTATAACTAATCAGTTACCTTTAATCAAACCACCTCTGCTCCTAAAAAGACAAGACTCCGCATTGTTTACCCTCCTGCATTGCAAAGATCTGCATGAATTGCTGAGAGAACGACCAAAAACAAAGCTGAAGATGCTGACAAAACATTCATGTCTGCACTTACTGAACTGAGTGATGAGGAAGAAGTACAAACCAACACAGAACATATCACATTAACAGCATGCTTACCCCTAAAACCACAAAATTGCTTCATTCCATCAACATTCTCAAAAGCAGTTGATTCCATTAAGCAGCACCTCTGTTTACCGGCTATGGAGAAAGAAATAGCAAAATAGGATGATCATGGAGTTGTGACACCTGTTCCTTGCCTGAAAGGGGTTGACACAATTAAAACAAAATGGGTATTTTATTTGAAAGTTGGTGGAAATGGATCTCTATTGAGGAAGCAAGCTTGTGGAGTTGTCAAAGGGTATACGCAAAAACAGGGTGAACATTATGAAGAGTCATTTGCTGCTGTGGTAAGATATGAGTCTGTCAGAATTCTCCTTGCCATCATCGCATTGTGAGGAGTAAGAATTGGACTCATCAATTTTATAGGTGCATACCTCAATGCAGACCTACAAGGAGAAAATTACCTTGAAATCCCTAAAGGCTTTGAGTCCCATTATAACATCCCTGAAACCAACACTGTCCTGAAGATGAATTACACCATTTATGGAATGATGGATGGCGCCAATGTCTGGTTCCATGAACTGGATACAACTTTTACACAACTAGGGCATTGATACTCCCAAGCTGATCCATGTATTTGCATCAAGTGGACTCCTAATGGTTAATACAATCTATCCTCAACATACACAGATGATGTCCTAATGGAAGTCTCATCTGACCCTGTCTTTGAGTCCACAAAGAAAAAACTGTCTGACATGTACAAAATCACCGATTTGGAAAAGCCAAATAGAGTTCTGGGAATCTTACTTGTCATGGATGATTCTACAGGAAATATCACAATCTATCAGAAACAACTTATTGACAAGGCTCTGATGGACTTTGGAATGCAAAACACAAAACCAAAGTGCACTCCTCTTTTCTCAAATGTTAAAATCATTGACTCTCAACCAAAACCTATCCCAAAAAAGGATGCATACTTCATGCAGGACAAACTATACTGTAAGGCTCTCTGCACGTTAAACCACATTGCTAACAGTACTTGTCCTGACATTGGTGGCATGCCTTAGCTAGCTGCCCACATGACCATTTCTGAGTAGCATTTACCTTGCTTATAGTATCATTGATGGACCTTTACTTATATTTTTATTAGTGGTGACTATTAAAGTTGTTGCTAACCCTTCACTAAGTTGCTGCCTTCACTTGCTATAAATACTTTACTTTGTGTTAGTAGCCATCATTTGATTGCACTGAGCACCTTTTGCCTCACAGTCCAGATCTCTAAGTTCACTTGAAGCACTAAGCAATTAGCAGTCTTGCTTCTCTTCTTCTGTGTTAAATCTCTTAGTGCCTTCCTCACTCTACATCTTAATGGTACCATACAGGTACACTCTCATTGCTGACACAAATGCTTGCTACCTTGCACTCTTGACATACATGCTTAGCAACAGTGGCTAGGTATTAAGAAGCTTTGTAAGCTTATCATATTCCATCTACCATTCCCCCACTTCTTACTGCCTGCCACTATTGGCAGCAATGTCTTTCCAACTCCACACTACACCTTAGGACTGAGTAACTGGGACCTGTCCAGGACTCTCTCTGCACTTCACAAGCCCAATGCAAAACAAGGCTAAGTGCAGCTTACTAAGAAAGCAATTAGCTAACTTTTGGGCACATTAGCATCCATGTTTAGATAGGTATGAGTGGACAATGAGGCCATTGTCTATAATGTAAAGTATGTTGTACTGTATAAATGTGATAGTACAGTAGTGGCCCTGACTACAACTCTGTGTGAAGAGTGGCTGTGTGATATTATCGAGGTCAATGTCCAACACTCTTCCTTGCATGGAATTGTGGCAATATGTGCTCATTGGAGGCCAAGGCATGGGAAGTGTAGAAAGACCAGTGAGGCTAGTGCCTTTGTAGATATGTCAGCAATGTTTTCCTTGGAGAGGACTTAGTGTAGTACTATCTTGTTAGATTGTACTTACTTGCATAGAAAGTGGTACTTAATCTTGACATATTTAGAGGATCTTTGGATAGTGTGATTGCAGAGTTGTTGTTGCAGAACATCATCATTGGTCATGAAGTGAGATCATAGCCTATGCCCATGAGCAAAGCCCTCAACCATATACATTCCTGGGTGCTCTCAAATGCTGCCATGTACTCTGCCTCACATAAGGAGACTGCCATGGTTTGCTGTTTCCACACTGCCCATGATATAGCCCTGGATTCAAGGTTCCAGATAAAGCTGCCCATGCTTCATTGGGTATCTAGGCAGCTTGCCCAGTTAGAGTCTGTAAAACCCAAGAGCTTGATGTTTTTGTCTGGTCCCCATAAGTGAAGCTGTAAATTGCAAGTACCTTTGAGGTATTGGACTAAACAGATGGCGGTGTTCCAATGAGCGTTACATAAGAGTCCAAGTACTGGATGAGTTGTTGCATGCTGAATGTGATGTCTGAGCATGTAGATATTGCAAGGTATAAGAGGCAGCCAACTAACTGGTTGTAAGGTGTGCATTTGAAGACTTGTTGTTCTTCCTGAGATATGGTTTTCCAGTCAACTCATTGCAGTCTGGTGTTGGTATCCATTGGTAGAAAAAGCAGTGTGGTGTCTTTCTGCCCAAATTGGCTAATTATCTTATCTATGAGTGCAGTTTAGGAAGGATTGACCTTTCTGTTGGGGCAATCCCACTCTATCACAATGCCAATAATGAAGTGTGGTGTGCCCAGTTCCAAGATGGTCCAAACCTGGTGCATCTGGTCTTTGAACTGCTCATTTTCCTCTTTGTTGCTAGCAATTGATAGAAAACCATCAACATGGAGGGCTGCAATGATGGTCCCTTGATCAGTGATGCAATAATAGATGCAAGATTTACATAGTAGGTGTTGGAACCCCCAAGCTGTCATGTTCTTGTTCACTGTCTTGTTCCAGATTCTGCCTGCTTGTTTCATACCATAGAGGCCACACACCAACATCTATACCCAGTCCTCCTTCCCTGTCACTTTGAAGCCTTCCAGTTGCTTCATGTACTGAGTTTTGTCTTTAGAAAGGATGCCATACAAGAAAGCTGTTTTCACATCAATTTGGGTTGCATCCCAGCCTTTTATTGCTGCAAAGTGGAGTAAGATTTACTATGATCCCATGTGCACTATAGGAAAAGTAGTTTTTGTGTAATTGCAGTTGTGAATTAGCTCATATCCATGGAAGACTAGTCTGGCCTTGAATCAAACTGCATTTCCCATTTGGCCTCAGACCATGTATGTGGCTTGTCACAGATGTCTGGTGCCAGGGAATTGTTCCATAGCTCATGGGTAGCAGTCAGCAGATGTTTGATGTTGTTGATTGACAAAATGTGGGCAAGATTGGGCACGTCAGAGTCCTAATCAGGGTCCATGGTCTCTTGTCTAAACTAGAACTTTGTTTGCTGCTTGCTGTGCTCAGATGCACTTACCTGCAGCAATTGATTCTTGCATGGCCCTTTTTAAACATGATGATAGCACTTTATATGGCTTCACTTTGAGGGTAGGTATCAGTATACAGCTGGATCATCTGAGTTGGGGAGGCTAATCTTGTACAGGTTCCTCAACAGGTTGAGGTTGGGAACTGTTTAGTGCTTTTCCTGAATCAAATAGGAGGCTGTCTTTAGCAGCATTTTGATGAGGGATTTGTTTGATTGACAGAAGCTGATTGAGTATGGTAGAAGTTGATGGATGGAGTTGCATTTTGTGGCTCTCATGGAATCTTATGTGGTAAGTCTCATATATCTTTCCAGTTGCCTTTTCATAGCATTGATAAGCCTTGAAGTTACATGAATACCCTATCAGAATACATTCAATAGATTGAGTGTAGATTTTTGGATTGTGTTCTGTGAGGATCAAGACAAATGCTTTACATCCTATCTCCTTTATATACAAGTAGTCTGGGCACTGGCCTGTCCATGCTTCATGAGGAGTAATGGTAGAGCTGAGGTTTGTAAGGGACTTATAGAGTGTCCTTTTGTGAAGGTGTGAGGCTGTATGTAGAACTCATCCCACATATTGGGTGGGCACCCAGCAGCAATCTGCATTGCTCAAGCCTTCTCCATTAGTGTGCAATGTATCTCTTCAACATATCCAATGTGTGCTGAGGTATACACAGCACCAAATTGCTGTTCTGTTTTGCAGAAGAGGAGCCAGGCTTCCATTCTGTGTCCATTAAGCTCACCATCATGTCTGGTCCTGTATATTCCCAATTTTCTTGGACCTTATTCTCCCTTGCAATTTGCCAGGCTTTGAGGTGCATAAGTGCCTCATTCTTGCTTCAAAGTAATTCATAATATATTTATATTCACTGCAAAATACAACAGCCTGAGGGCCTGTAGGATCAACCCACACAATCTCTAGCTTCTGCATTGCTCTTTGCCCCTCCTCTTGCACCCTTAGTACAGTATTTCTTGTTTGTTTGCCAAGGGTACATGAGCTACACCTGGGTGGTTTGGAAGACAGAATAGAGAGTGTACCTGGGATGATGCCAGATTTAGCCATATTGAGGACCGTCTGATAGTTGGCATGTCTGAGATGACAATGCCAAGTTTCAAGGTTGGTGGAATGTTGGGAGAAGAGTGCATGGTGTTTGATTGAAGCCAAACTGAGATTTAGTGAGTAGAAACAATGCAAGGTGGAATGGAACATAGTGTGATGAAGCCTTCTCAATATGGCAGATGTGGACCATTGCACCTAAATCTACTAGAAATGGAGTGGTCATCAAGGAAGTAATGGAGGATTGTCCTGACTAGTTTATGGGTGCAACATCTGTGGCTAGTATGCTGTCTGTGATTCTTTTTGCATGTGTGCTCCAATCTACTGCTATGGTCATCTCCTTGTATGCCATAAAGCCCATGTGTTCCCAGCACTCAGTGCTATAGTCACAGATCTGTCTAGGAGAGTTGGCAACCCTGGCAAATGTGGCTGTTTCTGGCAGGGAAGGAAGTTGTCTCAGCTAAGAAGAGTCGACATACCAGAGTTTTCCATCAAGGCGAGTGACAGCAATGAAAGATTTTGCAAGTGCAGCTGTAGTGAATGTTATTTGTGGACTGCCCCTTTTCAATGCTTGTTGTGCCTCCTGTATTTTGGTGACTGTCTTCCCAGCCATTCCTCCTCCTTTCTATATACAGAATCATTTTGTGTAACTCCTGCATGAGCACTTGAGTGAGAGACAGTTCTTACAGCAAACTGCACCTGGGCCATGATTGTGCTCTGCCATGTTGATGCTGTGAGACTTGTGCTTCCCTTTCATGCTCAAGGCCATGGCATGACTGGACTTGGCTTTTGCATTGAGGATGTTCTGTGCATTTTCTATGAGGAGACAAATTTCTGTCAAGTCACAGGGCAAGCTCTGAGTGCTCTTGCTCATAAAGGTGGAGATTGAGTTTTGGAGAAATTCAAAAGAGGGATTGTTAAGGCTGTTGAGTAGGGCGATGCAAGTGAAGATGTCCTTGTTGACTTTGCCAATGTCAAATGCTCTCTTCACAATATTAGCAATGTGTTCTGCAGTTGTTGGGAGTGGCTCAGCTATGGAACAGTAGGTGGATAGGGCCTCCTGTCAGAGGGTGATCTGTTTGATTGGTCCCTCTTGCTGTGCACAAGTCTTCAGATCAGTGTAGCATTTGGCAGCTCCCTTGTCCATCATGAGATAACAATGTTCTGTGTTGTCAAGAGCAGTTTTAATGAAGGTGATGGTGAGATGATCATTCAGGCCCCAATTGGCATGTGCATGGGGATCAATGTCTACACTAGAACAAGGTGTAATCATGTCAAAGACATGTGCATAGATGCCGTAAAGGATTAGAGCATCCTTGAGCCATTCAGACCATTGCATGAAGTTACTATTAGCACAATTGTATTTCTTGCCTTCCCATCTGTAGCATATGACATGCTCTGAGACAGAGGGATTCAAAGCATTAGTCTGCAGTATAATGGATTTGGATTCAGGGGATGTAGGAGCTATGGCAGGGGAGACCAATAGAGGTGAGGTGCCAGAAACAAGGCTAGGGACAAAGATACAAAGAACAAAGAGACAAAGTGCATGGCACAACATGTAGTGGGATCATATCAGGGTAGACTAAGGATAATTATCTGAGTCTGATGTCTAGTAGCCAATACTTTCTATGAAGTTTGTCTACTAAAGGCTCATAACCTATTAGAAATTAGACCATGTATATTGTGCTTAAAACAATATCAGATTAATCTTCAGTCCAATATAAGTGACTGTATTTGAATGACTGTATCTAAGACAATATCAGAATTAATCTATGGTTTAGTCAGTAATGTATGTGTATAAATATAAGTATTTGCTTACCCTCAGTCCAATATGAGTGACTGAGGGTATTCTACAATGTGTCTATGTTTATATAGGTATGGGTGGACAATGAGGCCATTGTCCATAATGTAAAGTATGTCATACTGTATGAATGTAATGGTGCAGTAGTAGCTCTAACTGTGACCCTGTGTGAAGAGTGGCTATATGATATTATCAAGGTTGATGTCCAACAGGGTTAAGGGAGGAAGGTCAGAGCACACAAGGAGAAGGTTTCAAAGAGGTCATTCTACTGTTTCCTCTTGCCCCTTGCTTGGCCCAGGTAGCCATGCTTATATGATTAATAACAAGAGAACCCATGAAGTGCAATCCTGAAGGAGAGAGAATATGAATATGTGCAGTTGATACTGGTTGCTAATCCAACTAGGAAGAGGGAGTAAGACAACTACTTATAGTCACATGTTTGTCACATCATTGAAATACATCCCTCTTTCTTCTGTCTCTTCCTCTAGAAGGACACTATGAATAATTTTGTCAAAGCCATAGAAAAAATATTGTAACTGAACTTACTCAGCTGCCAGCAAAAACTCAAGCAGTACAAAGGAAAGTACAGTTCAACATTGGTGAGAACAAACAGAGTTGTTATCTGCATTTTTATGGCTCCCCTTGATGCTTAGGGTGCTGTTCAGTCACAATATTTTTCTATTATTTTGACCAAAACATTCAAATAAAATTTTGAAATTAATTGGATTGTTTTTACATTATTTTTACATTGTTTTGCAAAAGAATATTGTTCCCTGCATCCAGTGAGTATTGATCTGTGTAATGACGGTATGGATTAATATTGTAACAGTTTGTGACTCTCCCAAAAGGGGACTCATTGTGACAAGCCTTGGCACACGGCAATCACGCCCACTCGGGAGTTATTACAAGTCGTGAAAACTTGGGTTGCACATACGCTCTAGTCACACAATTGAACTCGATTGGCTTTCCCGTCGAGTTCACCCCAACTCAGTGTCTGCAGATGCGCCGTCCTTACACAAACCCCAATGATTGCGATAGTGCTGCACGATTCCTCTCGCAATTGTGTCCAGATTCCGTCAAAGACAATCAAGTTGCACTCGGCTCTCCAGAGTCCTTCGCCAGCTTGTTGTACAGATACTCAGAACTTTTCCAATATATCGAAGAGGCAAAAATCTCAGGAGATTTTCGAAAGCTTTGGGAAATCTGTGTCAGTACGTCTGTCTATATCCTTTGGATTGTCCCGATAGTGTAGAATACTTCTTGATAGACCTCTCCCGCCCCGAGGGAGTAGACCCATTACTTTCCTGTCCCGAAAAGGTACCCTTGATCCTTGGAAGAATAGCCTCCAAGTTGAAGGACCTCACTCGTGGCAAGGCCAAGGACGTCCTATGGACGTTAGAAAAGGAGCATGCAGATGCCACGTTCGATATCAGGATGATAGACCCGCGTTCTCTGTCAGGAAAACGCAGACCACCATCAATGCTTTTTCACGAGTTGGGAACTTTTCAGAGACATCCCGCCATACAGGAACGCATCCAGCGGCTATTCCGCAAGGGTCAGAATACGTATGTACTTCTCTGGAATTTCAAAGTCCTGTGGAGCTCAAATCGTAGTACAGGTTCTTAGTGAATGCATCAGCTACTGGAAAGACTCGTTTACTCTATGAAGGTCTCTGCCAGCACTGGGGAATTTATGTTACCTGTTATGCAGATGAAGGAGAAGCCCGTGCGCTGGAGACAACCCTCGATCGACGCATTTTTAGCGACGGAGACCTCGTGCGACATCTTCCGCATAGGTCTTCTCTGGCATTTAAACCTACCTTAGCGATAAATAGGGCGATTGCCGCTCGCCGATTTTCTGCCGTCCTCTTGGCCCATCTTCTAATATTCAGAGACTTTTTGAAGATTTGCAGCGCTGATGGGGAGATCGGCGAGGTACAAAAACGTCGCTGGCTTCTTGCACAACTGGCATGCTATATTATAGACTACTCTGACCCTTTTCGAGATATCTTGATCTCAATCGATACGGAATCACAAGAGTTTATAGATGATCAAGTAACAAGAGTTATGAAGGATATCCAAAGTTTAATGCCCGAATCGGTAAAAACGGACGGGTTTTTCGTTGTCATTGATGAGGCAAATGTGGGCATTCATGAGATCTGGTTTTCACAGCCCGACGATGGAGACCGCTATCCCCCTCTGCAGGAGATAATTCGTGCCTGGAGAGACCGTCTTGTTCCGCTTGACATTACGTTTGTCGTGGCTGGGACGAATATTCCCCTGAGCGACTTTCCTGAAACATCACCTGAATGGTCTTCATGGAGATGGACTTCAGACACAGGGACATTTGATGACCCAGAGACACAAAAGAGATATGTTCTCTCTTTTCTTCCCCCTTCTCTCACGCAGTCGCCAAAAGCAGACGTTTTATTCAGTCGTATCTGGGATTGGTGTAGACCAAGGCAAGCACCTTCCGCCCATCGTGACAAGTTCTCATGTCATTATCACAGACCCAGGCTAACTGCGAGTCTCGTAGCCATGCTGCTCATGGACGGAGTAGCACATCCTCACGGTGTTCTCAATAACTACATTAAAAAGCTCATTGGATATATCGCGCTCGACGCAGGAGACCATATCATCGAAGAAGGCCCAAGCACAGTTGATCTACCCTTCTATAACATGGGAGAGGTTGTGGACGGTAAGAATATGGGCCACTCATCCTTGTACGGGCCTCTCAATTGTCTTGACATTGTTCTGGTTTATCAGGTCGCCCGCATGTTCGGTCAACGACCCATGAAGTCATCATGCACTACATCATAACCGGAGAGCATCCACCGT
>JAGGAT010000849.1:0-16104 GCA_017657195.1 Termitomyces sp. T70a | reverse complement strand
TGTCAAAGTTCAAAGTCCTGAGAGGCCTTAGTAGGAAAGAACAAAGATGCATAGACTTACTCTAGCAACCTCTTCATTGAAACACTTATGTTTGCCTTGGATATTCAACTGTTTGCACTGATACTCCCAATAATGTAGGTGGCACTAGATGCAAGATTTCCAATGATAGCCCTCATGTAAAATGCAGCAGCATCTTGGAATAGAGCAGTGTTTTCTATCAGACTGAGGGACAGAGGTTGGGCAGACAGGAATGTGAATTGTGAAGCTTGGACATGCCTAATGTACATTTTTAGCTGCATTTTCCCACATGAAGATAGGAAAAAAGACAACCTCAGTAGATCCTTTGTCAGACAACAGCTTGTAGACATCAGATTCTTGGATATCATTCAGATCACTATCCCATCCTGATATTGGCTGAAAAGGTGTATCCTCCTTGTGGAGCTCAATATTGCAAGGCCCTGGATCGTAGCAACAGTAGTAGCAGAGTCAGACATGGGAGCAGAGAACAAGGGGACTTGTGACTAAGGTCAACCTCGGACTGCAAGAATGTATAGGAGGAGTTTCTCAAAGAGGCAGTGACAAGACAGTAATATCAAGAATAATTTGTGATTTGAGGAGATGGGCTGGTTGATGAGGACAAGGTGTCAGAGTTGACATAATATCATTGGAGTATGTACATATTTGGACACAACCTTATTGGCAACTATCACAGTTCACAATGGCTTGGTTGCATTGGCTATTTACCCCCAGGTAATGCATAATAGGTGACTGGTTGCTTGTGAAAAATTATGACATGCAATCAAACTTGATTACTGGCTGCTACCTTGTTGCTACAGCTTTGGGTCATTGTTTTTACATGTTGTTGGGTTCTTTTGTAAGGTGAGTCTCTCCACATCTATAGTTTTTGACACTTGCTTACAGTTTTCAGCATGAATTGGGTATATTGGGAAGCCTTTTCAGACACATTTTGTCTGTCTCAGTCAGAGACCAACATATGAGTGACCAGAGAATTAACTGCATAATTCTACACCTCAAAATCTTTTATAGTACTCTATATGCAGGATCTTCCCACTCTTCCACATACTCAATTACCAATTTGCTGGCCAAATGAGAAAGGTGTGTCACCCAGCTAACAAACATGCTTGCAGACAAAGCACAATACCAGGGTGTTCAAGCTAATCCAGTTTCTGGCTTCTTTGGGAGTGTGCCACAGAGTTAGATATATCTGCGTCTTGATTATGCCTGGGTGCTCCTGACATGCAAACTGGCCTTTGGGTTTCTACATTCTTTGTTAGAAGTCCACACCTAATAAACACAGAGGTCATTCCTCAGTCTCCGTATACAATGACTGCATTCACATACCTAATAAACACAGAGGTTATTCTATGGTATGCGTAAGTATATTTGTCCGTATCTCTGTAGTTAAACTATGCACTCACCCTCAGTCTCCATATACAATGACTGAGGGTGGTTGTTGTTACTGTCTGTATGATATACCCTCATATTTTCCTTCACGACCCTGAGTCCGTCCCTGACTGCGTCAGTGCACGCGGTGCTTGTGATGCCGGGATCTCAACACTCCTCCTCAACGCAAGCACTGATCAGGCAACTCCTCCTTGCGCAGGATGCTGGGTCATTCCTAAAATATCCTGTAGTCTGACAAACTGTGGAGTAGCCAACGCTTTCATGAAGATATCTGCAACGTTGTCCTTTGTATTTATATAGCGGATGGTAATCTCTTGTGAGGCGACCCGTTCTCGTAGAAAGTGGTATTTAATATCAACGTGTTTGACTCGTTGGTGCAACATGGGGTCTTCCAATAAGTTGATTGCAGAATTATTATTGCAAAGCATTGTTGTCGCCTCCTTAGGCTCGTGTCCAATCACCCTGAGGAGCGAGCGCAGCCATATGCATTCTTGGGCCACCTCGAAGGCCACCATATACTCGGCCTTGCAGGATGAGGCTGCAACTGTCCGTTGCTTCCGAGTTGCCCATGAGATCACCCCTGATCCTAGCGTCCACACATAACTGCCAACGCTCCTCCTCGTGTCAAGGCAGTTCGCCCAGTCTGAGTCTGTAAATCCCACAAGCCGTACAGGGTTATTGCCCCCCAGGGATATCCCCAAGGTCCTGGTTCCTTTGAGGTATTGCAGAGTCTGCACGGCAGCATTCCAGTGAGTATAGGTAAAGCAGTCAAGGTACTGTGAGAGTTGTTGTACTGCGTACTGGATATCTGGACGCGTGGAGACCGCTAACCATAGAAGACCTCCTACCAACTGTCTGTAAGGTAAGCAGGCGACTCTTCCATGCTCAACATCCGACAATGTGGTCAGGTCAACTCGTCTCAGCTTTGTCCCTGGCTCCATTGGGGTGGAGAGCGGCGCAGCGTCAGCCTGCCCAAACTGTTGAACAAGTTTATCGACAAGAGCCATCTGTGAAAGGTGAACACAATTCTTTTCCCGCTCCCAGTTTACCATGATTCCCAGTATGTACTTCGGTGTATTTAGGTCCACAATAGTCCAAGCACCTGCCAATTCCTGTTTGAACCGTTTTCCAGCTTTCTCAGTGCTGGATATTGTGAGGAAATCGTCTACATGTACCCCCACTATCACTGTTCCGTCTTCTGTCGTCCTATGGTATACGCAGGCCTCGCATGCAAGTCGTGTGAACCCCAAGTTGCGCATTTGTTTGTCCAAAGTCTTATTCCAAATTTGTCTGGCTTGTTTCATGCCGTATAGTCCTTTTACAAGTCTGCAAACCCATGCCTCCTTTCCTTTCTCTTCGAACCCCCTCGGCTGTTCCATGTATACTCTTTCATCCTCAGGTAAGACTCCGTTCAAGAAAGCGGTTTTGATGTCAATCTGACTGGCTTCCCAGCCCAGAGACGCTGCCAAGTGCAACATGATTCTCCAGGATTCTGCGCGTGCTGTTGGTGAAGTCGTGCACGTGTAGTCTTTACCATATACCTGGTTAAAACCTTGGACTACGTGTTGCGTCTTGAATCTTGTGACCCTTCCCTTCTCATTGTGCTTTATAGTAAATATGGGTCGTCCTCTTAAGATTTGGTGTCCATTCCAAGATCTAGAATAGATCAAGGTTTTTCTGGGCAGCAGACTATGTGTGGGAAAAATGTCTTCAATTTTTGCCGTCATGTGATTGATTTTCCCAGTGGGCCAGCGTGTGAATAATGTCTTTGATTTTTGCTGTCATGTGTTCATTCATTAAGCAGGGTGGGGCGTGTGAATAATGTCTTTGATTTTTGCCATCATGTGATACATTCGTCTGGATGGTTGTCATGTAAGCAGGCATGGGGCATGTGAATAATGTCTTTGATTTTTGCTGTCATGTGATACAGCAGGGATAGGGTGTGTGAATAATGTCTTTGATTTTTGCCATCATGTGATTGATTTTCCCAGTGGGCCAGCGTGTGAATAATGTCTTTGATTTTTGCCATCATGTGTTCATTTGTTAAGCAGGGTGGGGCATGTGAATAATGTCTTTGATTTTTGCCGTCATGTGATACGTTTGTCTGGATGGTTGCTCATGTAAGCAGGGATAGGGCATGTGAATAATGTCTTTGATTTTTGCCATCATGTGATACATTCGTCTGGACAGTTGCTCGTGTAAGCAGGGATAGGGCGTGTGAATAATGTCTTTGATTTTTGCTATCATGTGTTTGTTTGTTAAGCAGGGTGGGGCATGTGAATAATGTCTTTGATTTTTGCTATCATGTGATACATTCATCTGGATGGTTGCTTATGTAAGCAGGGATAGAGCATGTGAACAATGTCTTTGATTTTTGCCGTCATGTGTTTATTCGTTAAGCAGGGTGGAGCGTGTGAATAATGTCTTTGATTTTTGCCATCATGTGATACGTTCGTCTGGACAGTTGCTCATGTAAGCAGGCATGGGGTGTGTGAATAATGTCTTTGATTTTTGCCATCATGTGATGTATTCAACATTCGATCCATTTGTTCAGAAAGCACATAGCCAATATATTGGTGTTATGTCATTTTCAATATAAAGACTAGGCAAAGGAATATATATATAGAGAGATATGGGGTTGACTGTCAGGGGACACTCTCTTTTCTCTCTTTCTCTCTTCCTTTTTTCTTTTCTCATCTCTTCTTTTTGGTGTCTCCACACTTACATTTATTCTATTGATTTACTTACCTTTAGTCCGGGTTGGCTGGTGGCTGTGTGCTTTGTAAGTGTTTGTCCCAGCAGATGCTGACAAAGCACAACCCCAGCCAAATCTGGGTTGGCTGGTGGCTGTGTACTTTGTAAGTGTTTGTCCCAGCAGATGCTGACAAAGCACAAGCCCCAGCCAAATCTGGGTTGGCTGGTGGCTGTGTGCTTTGTAAGTGTTCATCCCAGCAGATGCTGACAAAGCACAGGCCCCAGCCAACTCTGGGTTGGCTGGTGGCTGTGTGATTTGTAAGCATTCATCAAATTGGAGAATACGGAATAAGATAACTAATGACTAGCAGATCTTGGTCATGCCGTGCTTGCAACGGCCCATACAAGCAAGTAAGGTATGTCCTCTCATGGAACTAACGTCCATACTCCCATCTCTCTAAGGGAATTCAGTTCGTCTCTGTATGATTCAATCCACTTCTCTCTGTCTGCGCAATTCTGCACCTCATCCCAGGTCCTCGGCATGTCTAAGTCTGCTCCAGGTAAGATGTATGGCATTTCTAGGTCTGAATTTGATGCTGAGAGTATTTGCTCGATTTCGTGTCCGTGTTCGGCTTCATCTATTTGTGGCCCCTGTTGTAGCTCATCTGCAGCAGTCCTACAATCAGCCCTATTCTGTCTGGCACGCTCAGCTGCCTCTTTGGACTCTCTCACTGCTTTCTCCGTACGAGATTCACGGTTCTGGTCTGTATTCACTTTATCGGTGGGTATTATTGTCCTTGTTGACCGTCGTAGTTGCAGTTGAACTGCTGGTCCTTCTGCTTGTTGCTGTCTGTCTACTGGTTCTTCACGTGCTATGGGGGGTTCTTCTCTTGGTGGGTCAAGAATCGGGCCATGTATTCTTGGTACCTCGTCATCAACATCCACCGATGATGATTGTGTCAGTGTGCTCGCTGCATGCTCGGCAATCGAAGGTATGTCTGGGAAGTCTGTATCATTGTTTGACAGATGGTTGTCTCCAGGCAATGGCGACAGATTGTCGTTATGGCTCTCGATAAATCGGATGTGGTACATGCTGTAAACCTTCTTTGTTATGCAGTCATAGCACCTGTATGCTTTCAAGTTGGTATCATAGCCAACCAGTACACATTCAATCGAGCGTTTGAATATCTTGGGGTTGTGTCGATTTAGGATGAGTACAAATGCCCTACATCCAATTTCTCAAATATACGAATAAGATGGTTTCTTCCCATACCACAATTCATCAGGAGTTACTTCATGAACTGCCGAAGTTTTTGTCTTCCCATGGAGGTGGGCAGCCGTTAGATAGAATTTGTCCCACAAGAAAGGTGGGCACTTTGCAGTAAGTCTCATGGCATGTGCTTTCCCTCCTAATGTACGGTGCATCCTTTCCACCCTACCCATGTGTGCTGAGGTGTAGGGTACCCCTACCTCCAAGAGAATCCCTCTTTGCTGATACTATTCCTTGTGGCATTCCCCATTAAGTTCACCGTCGCGACCTGTTCTCAGTATCTTCAAGCGTGACCCTGTTTTATTTTTGCGTGCAAGGATCCAATTCTTGAGTTCACCAAAACTGTTGTCCTTCGATTTTAGTGGGATTGACCATGGTTTATTCATAATTATCAACAATATTCATGATATAATTATTTCCCGTGCGAGATGATACTGCCGCTGGTCCCATCAAATCCACCCAAACTTTCTCGAGTCTCGACATTGCCCTATGCCCTTCCCCTTCCTCACGCTCCTTTGGTACCGGTGTCCTGGTCTGCTTTCCCAGGATACATTGGTCACATTTTGGAGGTTTGGAAGAGAATGTAGAGGGCATACCTTCGATCATGCCTGCATGTGCCATTTGGAGGATGGATTGATAATTCGCATGGCCTAGTTGAAGGTGCCATGATTGTATGTTGGGCGAGCCATGCACAGCAAACGTGTGATCGATTATGGTGTCAAGCATGTCAAGTGTGTAGAGACCACGGTTGGAGATGAGGGTTCCAGTGGCCATTGGCCTTCTGCTGATTTTCTTTGTTAAGAAAACCCTGGTATTGTTAAATGTTGCGGTTATCCCGTGGTCACGTGCTACCCTGCTGATTGAAAGGAGACGAATGGTGTCAGGTTCCACTGACCCGGGGGCCTTTCCTAGTAAGCAACGACCTTACGAGGCGCAAACAAGTGCCAAACTATGTAGGACGTGGTGTCGAGGGCTCTGGGGCAAGCTCCGGAGCGTGAGATGAGGTGGAGTAGAGTCCCAGGGGCGGGCTTACTCGGGGATTGCTTAGCGGAGAAGTGGTTGAGTCGACGGGGAAGTTCCCGGAGACAAGACAGAGGCAGACTTAGAGGGGTGGAGCGCATGCCAGTCGAGGAGGTGCATGCTGGAGAAGTGACTCAGGTAAGCATGGAAGAGATGGAAACAAGCGCGGGAAATTGACAGAGAGTTAGGTCAAAACACAGATAGTTATTGGTAATATTGAGACTAAGGTACATGGGGGCTACCTAGGGTCCTTATATACTACGGTGATGAGCCCCTGGTTTGGCCCAATGCATTTTAAGCCTTTAATGCACCAGTACTGACCCAAGGCAGCAAGACCCCAGCAGCCCCCTATGAGCAAGTCTCCCACACAGCATCGACGCACCCTTGCAGCCAACTACAACATCTACAGGCAATGGTAGAACTACTCACGTGACAGTCAGCCTTGCCGCCTGCTCCACAGGAAGCTGCAGACATCACCAGCTCACAGGCTCTCCTCTTCACAAGGAGCATCCCACTACCTCCAAACTCGATGTGTTCTGGTCACATGACACATCACGCCCCCTACCTGCACATGCCGCACCCACCGGGATGATCAATGAAAACCACGTCATCACCCCTGCATACAGTTTCAACACTCCACCGGCACTTCCCACCACCATTGGCGGATCACCGCCAGCTTGGCTTTCCTCTTCAAGTCAGAATATGTCCATATTTGACTCAATAATAACAGCTGATCAACAGCTGGCACTTTCAAGCACCACCACTACATGCCACATTACAACTTAGCACCCACCCTTGTCAGGACCTTGATTGACACCCTGCACGTTATGTGGTGGCATGCTCAAGCTAACCGCCCACATAACACTCCCTGAATATCATTTACCTTCCTTATAGTATTATTATCAGACCTTCACTTACATTTCATTAAGCGGCGACTATTAGAGTTGTTTCCGACCCTTCACTAAGTTGCCGCCGTCACTTACTATAAATATTTTATCATTTGTCAGTAGAAAACAATCGAATTGCACCTAGCACCTCCACACTCAAGTCCAGATCTCTTAAGAGCTCACTCAAGGTGCTAAGCAATTAGCGACTCTGCCCTACTCCATCTCCAATAAAGGTTCTCAGTGCGGCCTTTGTTCCATGTCTTGAACAGTACTATATGAGTACACCTTCATTGCTGGCGCCAACACTTGCCACCTCTTAGCGCCAACAGTAAAGATTCAAAGCTTTGTAAGCTTATTACGTGTCATCTACCATCCTTCTTAAACTCTTACCGCCTACCATCAATTGACAGCAACCTCCTCTCCACTTTACATCACACTCTAGGACTGAGTAATTGGGACCTGCCTGGGACTCCCTCAATACTTTGCAAGCCCAACGCGAAACAAGGCTAAGTGCAGCTTACTAGGAAAGCATTTAGCTAAATTTTGGGCACATCAGTGCTCATGTGACCTGATGTTCATCTCTCTGTCCTCAATTTTTGATGCACTAGCTATAATGTCTGGCTATTGCGCTCATGTGATTTAATGTTCATCTCTCTGTCCTTGATTTTTGACGCACCAGCTATAACGTCCAGCTATTGCACTCACCTGACTTGGTATCATCCCTCTGTCCTAAATTTTTGATGCACCAACTATAATGTCTGGCTATTGCTTGCACTCACATGATGTGATGATTTAATGTTCATCCCTATATCCTCAATTTTTGACACACTGGCTATACCGTCTGGCTAATACTTTTCTGATTCTCTGCATATTGTGTTATTAGTTTATTATATGTGTATGCTGTTTGTTTATTATATGTTTTCTGTATGTGAGTTTTTCTTGACTATTTAGTTTTATATATGTTTTATGTGCATTTACTTTTTATTATATGTTTTTGATTTTTTTTTTTATTATTATTATTATTATTCAAACAAATATTATCATGACATTTGTACTTGTAAAGCCAAGAAAAAAGGAGAAACATGGGTACAGAGTGCATGCATTAGCTCAAACACAATCTCTATCTGCACTAAAAAGATAAATCAAGAACTAGCCATTGGCCCTACAAGAAATTAATACTTGTAAACTATGCTATTTGTCTGTCATCCTTTGACTTTGTTTTATTTTTTTTGCTCATATAATGGTGTTGATTGCATCAGTATTATGCAACCTGCCTTGCCTCATGCTGTGGTTACTCCTGTTCCCAGCATTTGTCATGGAGGTCATTTTTACAACTCTTCTACATTGGTCAGCTTTATAATTGGGGCATACTATTACTATATATCTGCCAATGCCATATCCAATACTGACCACACTCATGCTGTGTATGCAATTTTTATGTAAATGTTGACATATTACGTCCATGTACTTGTTGATGCTCCTGGTATTGCCAGTATGTCTACTTCATATTCATATCGTCATTTCCCCTATTGCTTTCAAGTTGCTAATGATTCTAATATTTTAGATGTGATGACATGGGATGAACTTGAAACCATGTTGTATCTGTGCAATTATTTTGAGTTGTATAGTGGTTTTGTGGGTTGGGATCATGCAATGGATAGGCACACTTTTGAATCCTGCATCAAAAATTGAGTTCAGGCTTGCAGGTTCATTTATTGGTTCTTTTCTAATTACAAACTCTGGAGCATTGAAGAAGCGAACATTGTGTCTGGTTCTCCTGCCTTGGAGCTTGTTTCATTGTGGTCTCTTGCTCATCAGGCATGTGCTCTTATCAAATATAAGCAACATGCATGGAAGAACCATATTCAGAGTTTTGACGTCACCTTGACTCCATCAGAAACTCACAACAATATACAGTCTGCCCTGTGTGAAGGGCCTGCATGGAATGCTTACACCTTCATTTATTCCAGCTTTGTTGCACATGACTTTGATTTTTTAGAGTTGACACTTATGTGGCTGACACATTGTTTTCATATCAAGCATGTCCCTGTCATTGAATTTGGTGATTACTACATTGATCTTCCTTCTCAAACACTAAAATTTGATATAGACTTTCCTTACATTGATGGATATGTTTGGGGTGATTGTGAAATTGCTTGTAGGTTGAGGGTCACACTTAAAGATTTCCATCCTTGCTGCAGACAAGACAATGATCTATTTTATTGGGTCAATTATACTCCAAACCTGCAGGATGCAGCAAATGAATGTTCAAGCACCAGTTCCAATATCAATCACCCCTTTGAATCTTTCATGCCTGTTAACAATGATCCAGAACCTCTGTATCTTGGGCCCTCTCATGATTCTGATGACAAGCTCTCTCCTTGTAAGTTTACTTTATGCATTATTAACTTGTGAGCTCATTGGTATTCTAGCTCATAAGCACTAGAAGCAATCTATCAGTATATCCTAGTATTTTTTCTTATACTAATGTTTTGAATGTACAAACAATATACTATGCTTTAGAAATCACTATCATAGTCATTTATTATTCCCTCTGCTATCAAGACTAATTTGTAAGATGTCATTTTGTTAATATTTAGATTGGGTAAATTGCATGTATAAAAACCTACTGTCTCTGAAAATCTGCTCATTATCTGTTTCCACATCCTCTACACAAAGAACTTTATGTAATGTTAGGTTAATTTGTATTGGATACCAACAAACTTATGTTCTCTCTCTGTCATTATGTCTTCTATGTCGTATTCCATGTTGGTATGTTTCCTTCAAGTCTTGCTCTTTGCTGTTGCCTTGATGATTGGATGGAACTATATATAGTAAAAGTAACAGATGCAGTTTAAGTTTTTATTTCTTGTCCTGATATCTTTATATATATGATGGCAAGGGTATCAACTTCTTGATGTGTCATGTGAATATGGCCAACACAGCTGGAGCAATGGTTTATGTAATATAGAGTGACTGCTTTGCAATTTGTATCTGTTCCTTCCAACTTCACTTTCACTTCTCCAGAATCTTTTTACAATAAGATTGAGGTTGCCTAGATTCTATCTAGCTTTGCAGCTATTTCTATTTGCCCTTCTATATCCTAATCCTGCACTAGATATAAAGTGCATAACTTCAGTTCCTTGTTACATCATTACTTATCCACCTGCCAGTTCCTCTACATCCAGGGTCACACACTCTGAGGAATGGTCTGCTAATAGAGTGGATCAACTTTCAACTTTTGAGCAATGCTCTTCTTCTATATGTTCAGAATGTTGGTCTTTGCCTTTGCGTTGCTGCTTGCCTGCTCTATACTTGTAAAAGTGTTGGTGTGAATACTCTTCTTCTTTATATGATGTATTTTTTCCATGGATATATCTATTCCAATTCACTAATGTTTGATTAGTGGCTCAATGTTGTTTACAGTTGAATCTGTCCTGTGCAAGACATACTATGTTGCATCATAATTATGTCGCTGCCCTTCATATGTATTTTATGGGCCTTCATGTAAATAGTCAACTAATACATAACCATATCTGTTTGGCATTATTTGTTATGAATGCTATATTGTCCAGTTATACTATTCATCTCCACACAATCCCTCAATTGGAGGTAGTAGGAGATATGTGTTCTTTTTTGCTGATATTGAAGATTTTATACATGCTGAGTGTCATCAGCTGTATAAACGCTATGAATTTAGATTTGTTATACATACTGATGACATTGGATTATTATTGTATTCTGTGGAATCAGGTTCATTCATGTTAAATTACCTCTTTCCACTTTAGCTTGTTGATTGACTATTAGACAACTCTGTGCTGTTTCAAGAACTCATAGAATTAGATTGCTCCATAATTTCAATAAGACATTGTTTCTGGATATTTTCAACTCTCATAGTTGCTCTACCTGTGCTAGCTGAATGACTGTATTGAAACCCAAGCTTGGGGCACAGGCCAGGAACACCCTGAGGCATGCAACTGCTCACAAAAACAAGAAAGTCATACTTGAGCAAGATGTATCTGATATCACTCCACACAAATTTCTGCCTAAGCCTTTGTCCCAGGAACTGACAACAACAATAATCCATGATCTCTGCAACAACACAACTACAAAATATGTGGAGGAATCTGGTTGTGCAGTATGTGGCCTTTTATATCCTTGCAGAAAGATGAAACCCTTCAAAGGATTGAGAGGGTTGATGGGTATATTACATGTGAAAGGTGTTACAAGAGCAGAAAGGCATTCCTCTTCTGATTCTGTCAGGGAACTATGTGGTCCAGTGTTGGATCACACCTGTAAATCAGTATGTTCTGATTGCAGATCATCAAAGGAGATGGGCCGCTGCAATGCATGGCAAATCCAAGGTCTACAGTGCAAATTGTTACATGATAAATCTGATGTGGTCACATGATAAAAAGGTAAAGAGCATACAGCTCAAATATCATGTGACCTAAGATTACAAAAGCAGCTGCTGGAGCAAAGACATTATGTGACTTAAGATTACAAAAGCAGCTGCTGGAGCAAAGACATTATGTGACTATGCCAGGCATCTGTATTGCACACTGTATACTTTCATTATGTGACAATTTGCACTGGTAGACTTTGGGTTTGCTATGCGTTGCAGCGGCCCATACCCTTTGATTAGCAGAGTGTCTTGCCAAGCACTGTTTAGAGGTTGAAACTGTTATAACCACACTAGTTGAGCTGGACAAGCCAGTTGTAGCTCAAAAGGTGAAGGCACCTCATAAGCAGGTTACAATCAAGGAAGAGGTGGTCAAACCTCATGTTCCAGAAGAACCTGTCAGACCCTGTTGCATAGCAGGATGTGTTCATTTAGTGAATAACTGAAATGAGCACATCAACTACCAATGAATATGCAACCAAGATTTGTGCAATCAGGGAGAGTTGTTAATTGATGACCAAGAGGTAGTTTTTGAAGCGCATAAAAGAGCCATGCCTATTGATATGCATTGACAATTCACTGCCCATACTGGAGAACTGGATAGAGACTTGGATGGCAACAACTATAGTGACAACTACAACACTGGAGGCTCTGATCATTGAAACAATGATTGAAACAATAAAGATTGTCAGGGAAATGATAGGTGACCTGGTGCATGACCAAGGTCTCAAGATATCAGGCAACAGCCTCTCATCAGCTAGAATGAATGGGCAATGAGCAGTTGCATTGCACATCTTGGGCATTTTCAATGCATGCAAGTATGCCTAGAATGAATGAAGCAATCCAGATCTATATGGATCATATGCATAACTGCCTCACATGTCTGGTGGATAACTTACTTGGAGTTAAGTTCAAGTTTCTAGCCAGGAGGGTGAATCTCTGCAAATCTGATGGTAAGCATATCAGAGCATATGCTGGAGGACATAAATTCTCCCAGTTGGAAGACTGGTCCATGGATGTATGCTACCACCTAGCTGCATGCTGCTAGGGTGGTGACAACATGGACCAGGAGCAGATATTCATGTTACATAGATCCATGGAAGGAAAAGCATGGAACTGGTTCCACTACTATGTTCTTCACATCAATTGCAATAAGCAACACTGGACATTTTAAAAAGTCATAATTAGACTATATAACAGATTTGTTAATGCTGCTACAATGCAAGAGGCTTGTGAAGCCTTTAGAAAGGCATTCTATAATGCTAAGGTGGGTGTTCAAACTTTTTATGATGACTTGGTGGATTATGCACAGAATATGGTGATCTATTCAGACAAGAATATAATTTGGGAAACATTTCTGGATACAATACTCACAGACATGTGTAGAGCATTGATATGCAAGAAGTTAACATGGAACTGAGTTTTTGGCATATGCCATACAATATAAGTAGTTGACAAGTGCTGCAAATCACTATGAACAGTGTAGCTCACAATGCATAATGATTAACTATCAGGCAGTAAAGGTAGGGATCTTCTTGGCCAAATAGTCAGACATGGAGAAGGATTGCAATCTATGATTTGTTGTGTGTAAAACAATTCCTGAAGGCTAATGGCTTAAAGCTAAGCTGGCTAGTTACCTACCAGAAAACAAGGATAACCAACCTTACTTAGGTCAGAATCAAGGCATTACAAAGGACACACCACCCTATGCACCACATGCTGGTGGCAGTAAATGTGTTGTTGTTGTGGGAATGACTCTAAAGAAGCCAGGAGTTGATGCAGTTGGATGTTATAATTGTGGAAGGGCAGGACACTTTGCAAAGGAATGTCCTGTGCCTTTTAAGGCCCATGTTTGAGCAGCCTACAAGGCTGCAGCCTTGGGTGATGTTGCAAGCAATGAGGAGAAAGACCACAAGATTGTAAAAAGCAAAGAGGAGCTGCAAGATGCAGCTGAAAGCTTAGATATAGGTAACACTGAGAGCATCCAGATTGATGGCAAATAACTATGTCACAGTAAATGTGTACAACACTAATTATTATACTCATGATAATGAAGATGAGCACTTGTTTGTGTTGACAGAGCACCAGGATAATCATTGCATCTGGACAAGATGCATCACTTTGCAGAAAACAGCAAAGAAGTTGCAACATTAAAAGTATTAGTTCTCTCTAGAAGCCCTTCCTGAGACTCTCAACCACCTTCAGAAAGTTGCCCAAGATCCTTTCCTATCAGCCCCAATACACACTGACCTCCTCACCACCCTCTACACTCCTAGATCATGCCTGCTATCACATAAATGCCCAGCCATCAAGCATCATGCCCCTTGCTGCAACTACTCAAGTAGTGCTTGGCCATCACCTGACCATCACACAAAGCCAAACATTCAGATTTCTATAAATCCTATGGGCCATCTATGTGATCTCCTCAAATACAGCTGCCTATCTGTCCTGCTACCACCTTAGATACCTAGACCTTGTATTTGTAGTATATAATGACTATAAATAGCTAGAATGTACCTTAGTCTTGACGTTGCAATTAACTCATTGTGTTTTTCTTTTCATGCTTGTTTTTCTCATCTTTTTCATGCTTGCTCCAGTTTAAACTTGCTCAGCATGCACTATATTGACTGGCATGCACTACACAACTTCAACCAGATCCTAGTCTTATCAAAGAACTCTGTTCTTGACTTGACCTTTGCCTAACTCAGCCTCCTGAACACCAGAGCAAGCTTAACTCTAGAACTTGCTTGTTTTGACATTTTGCACCCTAGACAATACCCCAGAGCACTCAACACTCTGAATACATGTAGTTCAGCACTTGAGTCTGCGTCATAAGGGCATAGCTTGATTGAAAAAGGCCCCCAGGTTAGCAGAATCTAACAGATAGAAGCAAATTATTGCTATGCATTGCTATTGGATATTGCTTATAATAGTCTAATCTCATGTGCTAGGTATGTTTTCTTTCTATGATTATATTTGTGATTTATCCCCTGTGCTGTGCTATGTGATTGATGTACTTAGCTCTTATAAAGGCTTATTAAGGTCATCCCATCTCTTCTCATAGGTTTTAAAATAGCTCTTGCAGATATTGACTCTGCCTATTAAAAATTTGCTTGCTGCTGGAAAACCCTATTATCACTAAAACTTGATAAATATGGCAAAAAGTTGTTAGTAAAACAATAATGTAATTAGAGGTGCTAGCATAAGATGTCACATGCAGTAAGAGGTTGTTGAGAGGCACTAAGTATAAGAAATAGAGCAGAATCAACAAATAATTGGGTAAATCCAAAGCTTAATAGAAGAAAAGGGCAAAGCACTAGAAGTTCACAATCTTCTGCACCATCATGCCTTCTATCTACTCTTTTAACACCAACTACATGCCCATAGCCACTGTAGCAGGACTACCAATCACCTTCACCTCACTGTCAGGTTCTGCTAACTACGGGGGCTTCCAACTGTAAGCGGGTCCTTACTAGGCAGACTCGACGTCTGAGGAAGTAGTCCTGGACAGAGAGCAGGAGTTTTGGAGGAAGTCCGGATGGTTGGGAGGTGCTCCGGGGTTGCGCGGAGTACCTGGAATTTGAGCGGAGGGTGGTCGAGGTTCCGGGCAAAGTCCGGGACTGAGGGAGGTGGTGCGGAAGGTGTGTGGAGGCGAGAGAAGAAAAACCGGGAGACTGAGACAAAGTCCAGGAGACTGAGACAAAGTCCAGGAGACTGAAACAAAGTCCAGGAGACTGAGACAAAGTCCGGGAAACTGAGACGAAGTTCGGGAGACTGAGACAAAGTCCGGGAGACTGAGACAAAGTCCGGGAAACTGAGACAAAGTCCGGGAGACTGAGGCAAAGAAAGAGAAAGAGACTTAGAGAGAACCAGGAGACTTGGAGAGAAAAGAGATATAGATTGGCAGACAAGTTAGACAGACAAGCTCATATGAAACGGAGGTACGACAAAGTAACGGCAAAGGTAATATTAAGACTACTGTAACGGGGCGCTGTAGTACTTGGTTAGAGTATTACTATAGTTCTGGGGCTTTCTTGATAGCTAGACAATCCACTCAATTCCACACTGTGCTTGATGATAAACTTGAGGTTGAGGTTGAAGTGCTTTCCAAAATATAATATTCTGAAATGCAGAGGTTTTCAACAAACTCCAGCCTAAGTGATTCACTCCCTGGGAACCACCAAGCCTTTGCCTATTAATTGCCTGTCTAATTGCTACTTTACCTATCTTATTTATATCTATTCCCCAGTGCACAGACCACCCTTGTCACCTGACTTCTGTCCCAATCCTTCCAGCATTTCTAACCTGATTTGTTATCCCACTTTCCATTTTGGGATGCCTGTCTTGGTGCCACCATTCGATCATACCCTTTCATTCATCCCTCCTTTGTATTCCATTCATTCATC
>JAGGAT010000848.1:0-16138 GCA_017657195.1 Termitomyces sp. T70a | reverse complement strand
GTGGTAGTGTCGACTCGCCCGTCCTCTCTTCCACACTTAGCCTGTCAAAAAGGGATCCAAACCGTTGTATTGCTTGCAAACCGTACTCTAGTCTGCCGACGACGACCTTCCATCATTGAGTTCCCTCAGTCGAATCATCTCCCTACGACAGCGTGTGCCAGGGTTAATGGGGGGGGTTGATGGGAGGTGTGCTGGGGTGCTGGGGCTAATAGAAGGTGTGCAAAGATGCTGAGGCTAATGGAGGGTGTGTCTCTTGGGTTGTTAACAAGGGTTTTGTTGTCCCAGAGTGATTGGGATGGTCTGGTGAGTGTCTGGGGCTTGGAGCTAGTGCAGGTTATGACGCTTACATTTTAGGCAGCTTTTAGTTTTTTTCTAGAAATTTCCATTCTTTCCTGAATTGTTGGAAGCATACATATTTAAGCAACTCAACATAGTATTTTTGTACCACAGTATTTTTATGCATAAGGCTCTCCTAAATTCTAGTGTTCTAGATCTTGGCTTGGACCAGCTAATTATTCTTCAATTTAAAGCAAAGGCTACCCCCTTTACATTCAGTTTTTTAGGGTCTAGGCTCATTATAAAATGTATTTATCTTGCAAATAGATCATTTAACTCCTTCATCTTGTCCATGTTCAAATGTGTTTCCTGTAGTGCTAATACATCTGTATAGTTTTCTTTTATAGCTAACAGAGGGTATTCCATTTCTGGCATGTCAATTGCGACTCTCCACTTCTCATGTTTAGTGAAGTGAAGGTTAATGCTCCCTTTTGGTTCCTGCCTCTTATCTTTGAAGTTGTGGGAAATATCATGTTTATGTTTTGACTCATAATGCTGGCAAGAATGTCATAATCTATCATTCTTGTCCAGGTTTGGGTCTACTTTTCTCCATTTCTAATCTCTTTCAAGCCATCACCAGGGCCCTGATCAATAGTATAGTCATATGTCTCTCCTGCCTGAGTGAAGAGGTAATCATAGCTGTCATTGTTATTTATATGATTTAGAGATATATTTGTTGTGTCAGAAGGTGGTGTGGGTAATGTCTACATGTGTTACTGCAAGACTTAGATAGGGCTGCTACCAATGACACTACTTTCATAAAAACAATGCCATCTGTACATTGCCCAGTTCAGAGAGTCTAACTTATATTACTTGTTATCCTTGGAGTCAGTAAATTTATTTTTGTTATTTTGACCCAGATAAAAATGTGATGGGATGGGGCACACAAGAAAAGGGAGAAACAATCTATACATTATAGCTATTGTGTGTGTGTCTGTTTTAACTAATAACAGTCATACTTGGTACTCAAGTGGCCTGAGAACCTCTCTCCTTGTCCTCTACTGCTATTCCTTGAGGTACTCCATCTACCACTGCCTCTCAGTTTCCTCACATGCTTGCTTTGGGAGACAAATTTTGCAGGACAAATTCTGCAGTTTCTTTGGTAACTTTGTCTTCATTAGCTAGCCAGCCCTCAAGTGATGAATAGGTGCAATTGAAGTGTTCATGATCTGCTCCTTTGCATTTGAGGCAGTGGAGCCTTCTATTTTCAGCAATGAGGGATGAACATCCATAGTCCATGTTCGCAAAGGCCTTTTCTCATAAGTTTTGAAGCAGGATAAAGTAACTCAGCCATGAGATCAGCAAGTTGTGATGGAAGTAAATGTTCCAAAGTGGTTTATGCATGATTGGTCTCCTCAGGAGATTTACCAGGACTTCTAGTTTAGAATAACATATTTCAAGGGCAGAGATTATAGCCCTTGTGGAGCCCAAATTATACTATGATGATTCATCACCAATAAGTTTGGTTTTTAGGAGCATTACAAGAGCATCATCTGCTAAAAGAGTGTCTCATATAAGTCTCATGGCCTCTTCTTTGAACTCTCATGGCCTCTTCTTTGAACTCTCATGGCCTCTTCTTTGAACTCTCATGGCCTCTTCTTTGAATTCTCAGATTGTTGTCTCATCTTTTATACTAAGTGTAAAGCCCTTCACCATGCACAACAAGAGAAGGACTGCTGGGGAGTAGGGCAGAAAGGAAGTGGTCACTTCTGCAGTTGATATAATAGAGTTGTTCTCAATTATCATGCTTGCATGCTCAGAGATGCCTGTGATAAGAAAGTAGTATGGGGGCTTCTAATGTTCAAAATACACCAATGAAGCAAGAAATTTCTCCTGCTAGGAAGAAGAGAGCTTTGCCTTCTTGCCAGTTATTTTTCCAACAAGTGTTTTCAAGCTTTCACTTATCACTACTAGTTCATCTATTTTGCTGCCCTGCTAGCTTTGGATCTAGAATTTGGATTCTGGGTGTGTGTCAAAATATTTTTTCTGCTCAGGGCATAAATTGTACCAGAGCAGTATGGACAGCTGGACCCTCAAAAAAGCCACCAGCTAGAGTTAGGAATCTAGTTAGTCCTGCCAAAAGCTGTGGCAGGGTCATTGAAATCAGTGGAGATGGAAGGGTGTCTCAGTTCTGCATAGTTGCTCTGTTTACCTTTGTTTTCTTAATAATTCACACAGGGTTCAAATCTCTCATTTTTTCAAAGAGGGTTAGTGGAGGAGGGGTACTACCCAGGATGCCAGAGGGGGATATGGAAGAGAGGAGACCTATTGACTATTGTCATGTCTTCTTTTCTGTTTTGTTACCTCAGGTTCTGAGAGATTGGGTGATTCCAACTTGTTTTGGGGGGAATAGTTAATAGCAGTAAGGCATGAGACACTTTGGAGTCAATGTTTGATTCTTCTGTGTTGGAAAAAGGGTCAGCTGCTGTGTTTCTCTGCTTTTTATTGTAGTAATGTACCCCAGTCTGCTTTTCTGGGCTCATTTCTTGCACCCTCTTTCATGCTTTATCGGAGGGGGGCATGTTCATATTTGTAGTTGGGGCCAAGAGTGGAGTTGCCTCCTCTTTACTTTGTATATCATTTTTGCCTTCAGAATAGCTGGGCATGCATTAAGATGGCCTGGATTAACAAGTCTCCAGGCTGTCATATGATATGTTTCTGTCATCTAGAGTGTGTCACTTCACCTCAGAGTCGTTTTTTTTTGTCTCTACAACCCTATAAGGCAAGGATTAGAAAAGTTCATTTTACCAATTTGAAGAGCATGTTCTCCTAAAATCTAGCTCTAGCACCATTTTGCTGGCCTGGCCACTCCTAGGAGAGATCAAGAGGATTTGGGGGGCCTCATTTCATGATCTTCCTGCTGTGGCATGTCCTCTATCAGAGGTTGGTGTATATAGTGCAACCCAGCATGTCAAGCATGGGCATGGCAACCAGTATCAGTAGTGCACATTGTGGTTAGAAATCAAGGGGCCTCCCTGCTAAGCAGCACTTAAAGAGCAGTGAACTGGTTAGAATGTAAGTAAACATTACAAATTAAACTATTTAATGTGAAGTCCACAATTAAGCTGTCTATAAAAAGTCAGCAAGTAGCACCAAGCAATATCAAGTACCAAGGTGAAATGCCAAGCTCTCTGTTATGGAAAATCTTCATCATTCCATACTGCTAAGTAGTGCTGTCACTAAAGAATGTCAGCTCTTATTATTTTGATACCACCTATTACCTGTCAATCTATCCATTACTGGTGCTATCATTGATGGAAGAAGCCCATTGCCATGCATGACCATCAAATGCTGCCTATAATGGTTCAATTGCATGTGCCAAAGTGACTTTCCTTTTCATGACCTCTTATAACCTGTCTATGTGCCATACTATATGGTTGGTACACCTAGCCCTGATGGAGGCTTATCAATGTATTATCTAAGTATTGTCTACAGAACACACATACTTACTCACAAGTTGATTACTCATGATGAGTAGTAAAGAGCTCTGGCCTCACAAGCAGAATTCAGTGGGTAAAATATATTGAGGGTATGTTGTACTAGTAGTATTATAAGTAGAAGTCATGTAAGGCAGACCTAAAGTATATGGTTCTGAGATCTAGAATAAAATGCTGGTAATAGTCTGGGGAGTCAGACTCAGTTAGTTCAGATAAGCTAGAGACAGGATACTGAATGTATAAAGGCTGAACATTGCAATATGCATTTGAAAAAAGATATGAGGGTCCATGAGAAAATAATGACACTTGGGCAGTTGAACTATTGTGCAAGGGTGCATCCAAGTGGCTGGTTGTCAAGGAATCCTTGCAATGGCATCCTGTGGTGATAAATAACTTGGCAAAATATCTCCATATCAATGTATATACTAGGTCAGCTAACTCAGTAGATTTTGTTTATTATTATAACAGTTTTTTCCCTGGGTCATAAAGCAAGATTTCTGTGTATAGCTTAGTTGTATTAGCAAATCACAGCTATTTTAAGGTAGACTTGAAGTTCCAACTTGAGTTTTCTATCTACAACTTTATTCCTATATAGAGATATTACAATTCTGATTAGCAAACTGACAATTCCAAGAATCCTGACCATGATGAAGCTCTCTGAACCAATCAAATCAGGCAATAACTTTAGGTACTCCTAGTAAAAACCAATTATATTTGAAGAGCTCAGATCATAATATTTTTCTGAAAGAGCAAATTTGCTCTGCAACAAGATGCCAATGATTTGCCACAAACTGCTTTATATGCTTTTCTCAAATAACAGTGATGCTTTTTCAGCCAAGGAGCTCATAGCACATTTTAATGTGTGTATAATATATTTAGTGTATTCTTGCTAATTATGACTTATAGTGGCACTATGGTGAATTGGATAACATCATGGACATTGCCAATTTTTACCATTCTGATAGCTCACCTGCAACCAGCAAGGATGATGGTCTTCCATTAAGCACAATTGTTCTGATGAATGGAATGCCAGGCAGGTGGTAAGTAGATTGAGTTGATCATTCATCCTTCAACATATCTAAATGCAATTGTCAGTCCTTGAACATGACCTCTTGGTTCAGCTATAAACATACAACTACTATTAGGCACTGTTGGTGCAAGCTTGACATCCTTCCAAATATGGATCAACCTGCTGCCCAGCCCATCATACCTGTCACAGCTCTTTTAAATGCAGAAATTAATCCAATCATAGAAGCAGAGAAGGAAGTCAAAAAGGCACTTGATCAGCTGCAATTATCTAGCATCTTTCAATGGCAAAATACAATGACCATTGGTTCTTTGCTCAACCTAGCAGATAATGTACACTACATGGAGTAAGCAACTGATAAAGATATCTGCTTGCTGTTCTCAATGTGCAGCAAGCACAAGAAAATTCAGTGATTACTGGGAGGAAAAATGATATAGATGATGGCATACTAATACAAGCATATCCCACAAAGCAGGAAGTTCTATAAGCTGCTTTACTAATCAAAAGCTATGTCAATGAGATGGAGGATCCAGTTGCACATGATTTAAATTGTATCCTGAGTTCTTTTAAAAGCCAGATTCATTTTGAAAAATCTAAAAAAATGGTTTTTTCACATATCACTGATTTTTTCACTCATAAATAGCTAGATTACACATATGATACATGTACAATAGCTAGGAAATTGAAAATATGCCCTTTTCTATCATTTAAAGAACTTTTTCTTTGATTTCTACCAGACCATACTCCCCCATAACCCATAGCTCTGGGTGTCCACCAAGGGAGTATGGGTTATGAAGAAGTTGACTGTATAACTGAATTCTGAAATTAGACACTGCTTTTTTAGATCCAGCTGATTCTAGAACTCCTCCTCCTCCTGCAGCCTCTTCTCTTCCCAATCTGCCTCATCATCATTGAAACTCCAAAAGTGTACTCCCACCTCCAGTGAACTCTTAGAGAAAACCCTCCACATAGCCTGCACTTCCTGAGCCTGCTCCTTAATCTTCACTTGCACTGCCTATGACTCTATGGGCTGAGATACAGATTCTTCATGTAACTTCTATTTAGCTGACACTAGCTTAGCTGGGGCATATATAATTTCATACCTCTCCATCACCTAGGCATGCTACATAACTATCAACTCTGCCTCCTGCACTATTCCTTAAGCCTCTAATTTTCAAATGCAGGCCAAAAGGCATGTCTGCCACTGCTTCAGCTAGGCATTTTGTGCTTGCAGCTCCAGAACATCATAGAGATGACTGGCTGATGGAGAGGGGAGGAACAAGGAAAGCAGGAGTAGAGAAACTAAAAAAAAAGTTTGGCAAGATGCACTGAAAAAAAAAAAACAGAAGCAGTGGCATGCATGCTTGAAACTTGGGCAAAGAGAATACAAGGCATTAGCAGAATGCTTGCCTAACCTTACTTTATCAGCTCCTACATCCCCTGCTTAATTTGTTGACATATATTCCTCTATGTACCTGTTGACAATGTTACTAGATATGTAGTTAGTGTGGGTGGATATATGTATGCACAGACTTGGACTCACCTTAGTCTATATAGTTATGACTGAGGTGTTCTGGTATCCACATCTAATCCTTTTGTATATGCTGTACAGTTTTCTTTCCTGTTTTTCCTTCCCCCTTATGTCTTGTCATGTGTCCATTCCTTTGCCTCGTCATGTTTCTTGATCCTACTTCTACACTCTCCTAGACTTGGGACACACATCACTCGTTGCAGAGTCAAAGGGCCAGGCACAACTTGTGGTGCTGAGTGCACACTAGCAGTTTGGTAAGGAGATCAACTATGTTCTCATTGCTTGGTAAGTATGTGATGTTGACTCTTTCCTCCTCAACCAGATGCCTAATGTAGTGGTGCCTCACATTTATATGCTTGACTCAGTTGTGATTTCTTTTGTGTTTTGCTGTTGCAATAGACCTGTTATTGTCCCCCTTGAGCTCAGCCAGGTATGCAGCAGTGTGGCTCCAAGAGTTCTGCATACATTTACTGAATCTGCTGCAGCTGCTTGTCTTAGTGCAATATACTCTGCTTTTGTCATTGAGGTTGATATGGTATCTTGGTACTTAGCACTCTAGTATGTTGGCCCCCCAGTCTGAATGTAAACTCCCTCTTATATAGACTTGTGAGTATCAGTGTTGGATTCAAAGTCCAAGTCATAGTATTTCTGTAGTGCATAATCCTGGTATCTTTCACCACTGTATCTGATTTTGTAATGTGAGGTCGCTTTGAGGTATTGGAGAACATAGAGTAGTGTGTGCCAGTGGGCTTTTCCTGAGTTTGAGCTATTTCTGCTGAGTGACACAACAGCAAATGCAATATCTGGCCTGGTCTCTATTTGTACATACATGATTGACCCTAGTGCTTCCATATATAGCTTATCCTGCATATAGAAGCACTCCTCAGGGGTCTGTGGACTTTGCTTATGGCTAAGTGCAATGCCTGTGGAAAGCAGTATATATCTTGACTTGCATTCTGCCATCCCATATTTTTCTAGAATGTGTTTGATGTACTCTTTTTGGTCAAGTGTCACTAATCATCATTGGCAGTCTCTTGTTACATGTATCCCCAGTACAATCTTGATATTTCCAAGGTCCTTGACTTGGAAACTATCTCCTAGCTCTTTGTGTGCCCTTTTGCTTCCAGTTTTGGAGCTCAACATCTCCAATGTATCATCTGTGTACATGCTTGTAATTGTCTTTTCCCCATTTCTCTCTCTCATCCTCACCAACTGTTCCACCTCTGATCTCTTGTATCCCAGCCTCCTCATGTCTTGATCCAGTATTTTCCACCAATTGTTTGCACCATCCATCATGCTGTATATTGCTTTGTCTAGTAGAGCTACTAATTCCTTGCTGTTGTTGTTGTCTTCTTCACTGTTCATGCACTCAATGCTCTTCTGAATCTATTTGCCAGCCATCATGTCAATGCAAAAAGCCTCATTGAGCATCTTCTCATATTCTTCAGGCTGTTTCATGAGGATTGGCACCTGGGTTGGTGCATTGAGATATGTGCTCTTGTAATCTATCTGCCACATTTTGTAATTGCACTCTGCCTCAGCAGCAATGTTCATTTTCAGGGACTTGTACTTGACACCTGGAATCTGTGAGAAGCCTTTTGCCATGAGTCTCGCTTTTTTGGCAACCACATTTCTGTCGCTGTTATACTTGAGTGCAAACATCTATTGATTCTTCATGGTCTGAGCCCTCTCTGGCCTCTTCACCAGCTTCCATACCTTACACTCTTCATAGTCTGAGCCTCTCTGGCCTTTTCACCAGCTTCCACACTTTATGCTCTTCCTTTGCTTTATAGCCATCTCCTCATTCATCAGCTCTTTCCAAAGGTCAGGGCATTGCATTGCTTCTGAGTACATTCTCAGGATCTACATGCTGTTACCAGTATTGTTGGAAACCATGGCCATTACAGTTGGTTCATGGTCACTTGTCTAGGCCAATCCTTCTGCTGCAGCAATATTGACATTCTGCTTGCTTTCCATGGCTCTGATGGCTTTAGCAGATGGGTTCTGAATGCATGTGAAACATTGGGGCTCAGGTATAAGACCTGCAGGGGCTGTGGCTGCCCCTGATGCAGGAACTGGGAGGTTACCTGGCACTACAGGGATAAGTGGCTCAGCCATGCCTGCTTCTGCAGTAGTGGTAAAGTGATCACTTGTGGTGTCAAACATGTCATATAAGCCAGTGATATTGTCATCTCTGTCACCAAGCATTGTGTGGTGGCCCTGCTCTTCCTTAAAGATGACATCATATGAGTGTAAAGTTTGGCCTGTAGATCAGTCTAAGAGTTTGTAATCCCCTACTCCAAAGTACTCCACTAGCACAGACTTTACTAATCTAGCCTCAAACTTGCTTGTGCCATTCTTGTGTGGTATTTCCATGTATACCACACACCAAAGGCCTCATATGCATGATGTCAGGCTTGCAGCTAGTCCATATCTCATGGAGGGTCTTGCCTGGGTGCTGTGAGCTTGGTACAAAGTCCATGATGTAGACTGCAATTGAGGTTGCCTCTTCCCAGTAATGTGCTGGAAGCTGAAAGTTGTTCAGCATGCTCTGTTCCAAGTCTAGTATGGTCCAATTCTTCCACTCTGCAACTCTATTGGTCAAGAAAGAATGCAGCAGCATTGTTTCATGGATGATGCCCCATTTTGCACAATAGGCAGCCCACATCTCATTGATGAACTCTGGCCCACTATCACTCCAGATTCTCCTGATACACCAGCCTAACTGAATCTCTGCATGCATGTCAAATTCTTCAAGGCACATGATTGTCGCTTCCATCAATTTGTTGGCTAGGTACTATGCATCAGTCTCAGCACTGCCCTGATCAACCATGGTCATCATCCATAGCTTCCTGCCTATGGTCTTTGTGCAGGCAGGGCCAAAAAGATCAAATGCTATGTGCTCATATGGCTCAACCTCAGGAGTAACCTCAGCATCAAAGGGCCTTTGTATCTGCTTCTCCATAATATAGTCTTCACATTTACCCTCAGTTGACAAGCTGGTGGTTTTCAGCCCCATGATGACCACTCATTTGGACATGTAAAGCACAGTGCCCTCACTGATGTAGCCCAGCTAGCAGTGCTACATTTCAAAATCAGTGGGCTTGTAGAAGGATCCCATATGCATTGTTTTAGGTGGGGGTGATGCAAATTCAATTCTGAACATGATATCAGTAGCAAGGGTTGCACACATGAATGGCACTCTGTCAGAGGCATAAAAGATTGCCCTGTTAGGGTAAAAAGTTGTCTTGTACCCCTTCCTGCATAACATGTCAATTGAGACCAAGTTGTGCATGAAATTGGACACATGCAGTGCATTATTGAAGGTGAGCTCAATCATATTGCCATCATGGACTACCCATTTCCATACCCATCCAGCACCCACCACATAGAAATAATCACCCCTGTCAGCATCCTATCATTGGGGCCAGGGTCCCCATATGTTTCAAAGTCACTTCTTTTGACAAAGTAGCAGTTGGCTACAGAGTTAGCATATGTGGTTAGTGGTTTCAGGTCACCAGTCAGGGTTGTGAAAGCCAGGCACCAGGGGTTATTTGCATTATTTGCTAACACCACTGCTGAGTTCACTTGTGGTGTGGATGTGGGAGTGGTGCCCTGCTGTGGGGTTGATGTGTTTGCTTGGTTTGTGTTCAGTGCACCACTCTTTTCCTTGCACTACTAGTCAGGATACCTCCATTCCCCCTCCTTTCTCAATCAGGTGGCCAGTCCTCCCACAATTGGAGTTGGTGCACTCAATCTGGGCTCTTCCAGCCTGTGTTGATAGTGCATGTACCAATTTTGCAGGGGTGACGACTGAAGGGCTGTGAACTAGCAAGGCATAGTTTACAAGTCTCACACATATGTCAGTTGATATCCATTCTGTCATCAAGCTTCTAGTCACAGGGGCCCAGCTTATTGGCATTGACTTTATAATATACAAGCAGAACTTTCTGTCATCAATTCCAGTGCCCTAGCTATTAAGTGGGCCTCAATGCTACTCCTGTCTAAGTACTTAAGGGAGCTCAGTTCCTCCTCAGCATGTAACAGTCCAAGATTGGCCATTGCATCATGAAAGTCAGTAAGTGACTACCATGCATTGGACACAGATCCATCAAGTTTCACATCCACACTAACAGGGTTCACTATGTTCAGAGTAACCATGCTATGAGCATATGCATTGTGCTGCTCCTACTCACCATGGGTTGGGTCAGGGTCGCCCCACCAGGTGGTGGTAGTGGTGCTCAGTGAGCTTTTTGCTGGCAGTCAGGTATCTGTACAGGCCATGCCTGCAAGCAGCTCCAGTCAGCATCATCTTGCAACTAATTGGTCTCATCAAAACGCTCTTTCACTGGTAGCAGGAATAGGTTTGGATTTGCACCATTGTGTGTGGCAGCTTTGTGGAAATTGGAGTTGGGTAAAAAAAAATTTCCTGTTTTGGTGAGTTGTTTCACTGAATGGCAACAGGGCCTATAACCTTTTGACAATGTTACTCAGTCTGTATGGCTATGACTAAACATTCCTCTATATACCTGTTGACAATGTTACTAGATATGTAGTTAGTGTGGGTGGATATATGTATGCACAGACCTAGACTCACCTCAGTCTGTATGGTTACAACTGAGATATTTTGGTGTCCACATCCAATTCTTTTGTGTATGCTGTACAGTTTTCCATCTTATTTTTTCTTCTCCCTTATATCTTGTCACATGCCTGTCTCTTTGCCTCATCATGTGTTTTGATCCCACTTCTACATAATTGCCACTAGACTCCTGTGTTTCCTTAGCTGTGGCTCCCTTTTCAATGTCACTATCTATTTTATTCTCCTTTTTGATATTGCTACTCACTTCATCATCCTCTTTGACATTATCCCCACTGCTCTGATCCAATGCTCTCTCTTTACTGTGAGTGGCTAAAAACTCCTGCACTCTCAATGTTAACCATATAGGACTGGACTGCTTAATGCATCAAACACCCATTCCACTGACTATTCTTTGACCTCTGAAATGCAAGGTGCCATCCAAAATGAGCACTGGACCTGCTTTGCTTGACATAGCTTGCAGTTTGCCTCTCCTCATCTGGATCTTGAACACATGAGTACAAAAGTACAGATTTGCCCCTGGGCCTAGCAAGGCTTGCACTATAAAAATACCTAAGCAAGGAGGTCTGACTAGAAGAGATGCCACTTATAGGAGCATTGGCCACATAACATTTGCATGTTGGATCCAATGGCTTTGGAAGCCATTTAAAGGCCTACCTCACATTCATGTAGAGAAGCAGAGGGAACCACAGGAGAGGGGATGCAAGAAGCAGACCAGAGGAAAAATGACAAGAGAGTAAAGTTTCTTTGAGGGAGCCACCCTTTACTGAAACAAATGTGTGTCCATGATAAATCACCTACTCTTGAAGGCTCTCCATGGAACACTTGTGTAGATCAGAACTGCATTGCTACAAAGCAACTCAGCATGATATGGGTGCTGATTTATTAATAGCATACACTATTACATTTAATTACCTCAACTCTACTATAATGAGCATTATGTTTCTGGGCTAGTGTTTTTTGGGCTAGGAATAGAATGTTCAAGTATGAAATCTACAACAATGGTGAATCAATCCACTGGAGCTAACTACTGACTAATTCTATCCTCAAATTCAAGAAAACAATGGCTCTTTGAATTCAAGAAAAGGCTATTAAGAAATAGCACATTTTGCTTTTTTGCAGGATTAAACAAATAGAATATATGCAATCACAAGAGGGGAGAGGGGGGAAACAGTTACTAGGTAGCTATTTATGATAATGTCTGGATTGTGGATGGATTGGGATGTTGTAGAAAGAACTGATTTTCACAAAGACACTCTGGTTTTTATGAGTAAGCACTGACACTTGGAATAATAAAGTACAATTTGTGACTTTGCACACAGTGAGAAAAGGAAGTTCTGGTAGACAGTTCTCAGTATAATGGTGTAGCACCACACAGCATTTTTGAGCACTTAGACTGCTATAAAAACACTCCTTAAATGCAACAATTGTGACTCTGCATAATTATTGAAAAGAGCAGAGTAGAGAATTTAGAGAGCCTCATGCTGTTAACAAAGCAGAGATACTTATAAATGCTTACTCCAGATATGAAGAACCTTGAGTAAAGGAACAATCTGATATCTGAGTTTATGAAAATCAGGTGATGACAAAAGAAGGACATGAATGTGGAACATAATGTATGTCTTTGTTGTGTGCTTGTATGTAATGTAATTAAGTGCACATATGTACATTATTACAATTTATTGCCATCAGTGACAAACTTGAGTATACCATATTAGAGCCATGGATGTAATTGTACCACAAATGCTGATGTGCCCAAAATTCAGCTAATAGCTTTCCTAGTAAGTAGCACTTAGCCTTGTTTCACATTGGGCTCACAAAGTGCTGAGGGAGTCCTGGGCAGGTTCCAATAACTCAACCCTAAAGTGTGGTGTTGAGTGGGAAGGATGTTGCTGTCAATTGGCAGCAGGTGGTAAGAGTCTTGGGGAAACAGTAGATGACATGTGATAAGCTTACAAAGCTTCTAATTCTTAGCTGTTGGTGCTAAGCGCAAATGTCAAAGGCATGAGGTGGCAAGCATTGGCGCTAGCAATGAGAGTGTACTCATATAGTACCATTAAGACATGGAATGAAGAACATGCTAAGAACCTTGGCATGGACGAAGTAAGGTGTGGTTGCTAATTGCTTAGTGCCAGGAGTGGACTTAAAGATCTGAGCTTGGGGCAAAAGGTGCTGGGTGCAATTCGATGATGTGCTACTGACAAATGGTAAAGTACTTATAGTAAGTGAAGGCAGCAACTTAGTGAAGGGTCAGCAATGACTCTAATAGTCACCACTAATGAAATGTAAGTAAAGGTCCGATAATGATACTATAAGGAAGGTAAATGCTACTCAGGGAGAGTCATGCAGGCAGCTAGCTGAGGCGTTGATGCACCCAAAATTTAGCTAAATGCTTTCCTAGTAAGCTGCACTTAGCCTTGTTTCGCGTTGGGCTTGCAAAGTGTTGAGGGAGTTCCAGACAGGTCCCAGTTACTCGATCCTAGAATGTGAGGTAAAGTGGAGAGGATGTTGCCATCGATTGATGGCAGGCGGTAAGAGTTCAAGAGGGACGGTAGATGACACATAATAAGCTTACAAAGCTCCTAATCTTTACTGTTGGCACTAAGAGGCAGCAAGCGTTGGTGACAACGATGAAGGTGTACTCATATAGTACCATTCAAGATGTGGAATGAAGGCCGCACTGAGAACCTTTGTCAGAGATGGAGTAAGGCAGAGTCGCTAATTGCTTAGTGCCTCAAGTGAGCTCTTAGAGATCTGGACTTGGGCGTAAAGGTGCTGGGTGCAATTCAATTGTTCTACTGACAAATGGTAAGGTATTTATAGTAAGTGATGGCGGCGACTTAGTGAAGGGTTGGCAACAACTCTAATAGTTGCTGCTTAATAAAACGTAAGTGAAAGGTCCAATAATAAGACTATAAAGAAGGTAAATGATATTCAGGAAGCGTCATGCAGGTTGTTAGCTTGGGCATGCTGCCACATAACATGCAGGGCATCAATCAAAGTCTTGACAAGAGTGGGCGCTAAATTGTAATGTGGCATGTGGCGGCGGTGATTGAAAGTGCCAGCTGTTGATCATCTGTCATTATTGAGTCAAATATGGACATATTCTGACTCAAAGAGGATGGCCAAGCCAGCGGTGATCTGCTAATGGCGGCAGGGAGTGCCAGTGGAGTGTGGCAACTGTATGTGGGGGTGATGGCGTGGTTTTCATTAATTATCCCAGTGGGGGTGGCACGTGCAGGTAGGGGTCGTGATGTGTCACGTGACCGGGACGCATCAAGTTTGGAGGTAGTGGGATGCTCCTTGTGGAGAGGAGAGCCTGCAAGCTGGTGATGTCCATGACTTCCCATGGAGCAGGCAGCAAGGCTGATTGTCATGTGAGTAGTTCTACCGTTGCCTGTAGATGTTGTAGTTGGCTGCGAGGGTGCGTCAATGCTGCATGGGGGACTTGTTTGTAGGGGGCTGCTGGGGTCTTGCTGCCTTGGGTCAGTGCTGGTGCGTTAAAGGCTTAAAAATGTATTGGGTCAAACCAGGGGCTCATCAGTGTGCCACCACGTAATGTGCAGGGCGTCAGTCTTGTGACAAGGTCCTGACAAGGGTGGGTGCTAAATTGTAATGTGGCATATGGTGGTGGTTGTCAGGTTCCGCTGACTACGGGGGCTTCCAACTGTAAGCGAGTCCTTACTAGGCAGACTCGACGTCTAAAGGGATAGTCCCAGACAGAGAGCAGGAGTTCCGGAGGAAGTCCAGACGGTTGGGAGGTGCTCTGGGGTTGCACAGAGTACTGGGGTTTTGAGCGGGAGGGTGGTCGAGGTTCTGGGCAAAGTCCGGGACCGAGGGAGGGGGTGCAGGAGGTGTGTGGAGGCGAGAGAGGAAAAACCGGGAGACTGAGACGAAGTCTGGAAGACTGAGGCGAAGAAAGAGAAAGAGACTTAGAGAAAACCGGGAGACTTGGAGAGAAAAGAGATATAGATTGACAGACAAGTTAGACAGACAGGCTCATACAAAATGGAGGTACGACAAAGTAACGGCAAAGGTAATATCAAGACTACTCTAACGGGGTGCTACCTACGGGTTTAAATAGGGAGGTCCGGGACCGGGTCGGGGAGGCTTTTGGGCCAGAGGTGATGATCGGGGTCGGAGCACGGGGCTGTGTATCCGAGGTATTGAATGGCGCCGGAGATGATCGTGCAGGGCGTCCGGGGGTGGTTGCGTGGGAAGCCAGATGATTGGTGGGTGTTCAGGTTGGTAGGTTGGGTAGGAGGGTTGATCAGGGGTTTTCGGGGTGAAGGCGGGTGCTGGACTTGATGAGGGGTTGATGGGAGTTATGCCGGGGTGCTGGGGTTGATGGGGGGTGTGCCGGGGTGCCGGTTTTGATGGGGGTGTGTCCCTTGGGTTCTCAGTGAGGGTCCTGCTGTCCCGGGGCGGTTGGGGGACCGCGGTGGACGTTGTGACTCGGAGTTTAGTGTGCGGGTCGTGACATCACCCCCCCGTAACGCTGAGTCCCTACGAAGCGGGGCCGGCAGCAGGGTGGCTTCTTTGTGGGAGTCGAACTAGAAGTTTGATGCCATCAGCAGGGTCGGTCAGGCAACGGGGTAAAAGAAGAGGAAGCGAAAGAAAAGTTGAAGTCCCCCTCCCCGCCTTCACTCATGTCGCGTGCTTCGTTGCCCCCGCGTTCCCCCACTCCCCCTCCCGCTGGTGACAATTCCGTGGCTGCATGGAAGGAGTACGAGCATTGCCGGGCCAATTATGAGCGGTATCGGACAGAGCAGGCAATTGATGAGATGGCGCGGCGTCATGAGTGGTCGCGATTTCCCGTTGTACTGGCTAACCTCGTGCGCTGTTCAGATTCTTCTCCCCCGATTTCGGTCCTTCCCCCTCCGCCTTCTCCCCCGGTCGCGTCGTCGTTGCAGCTGGCGCCCTCCTCACGGGATCGGTCCGGTCTGGGCGTGGGTGAGGTCCGCCCAGTGCCCCTGGGGGAGCGCATTCCTCAAGAACGGGTCATGCCAGAGGAGTTTGCTGTAGCGCAGGGGCGGCCCTGGGGTTACCCGACTTGTGCGTGGTGCCAGAAGGCGGGTCCGGTGAGTGGGGCCGTCGAAGCGCAGGCAGGGGCGTCCAGGGCCCTCCGGCTCAGGCAGTCGGGTCTTCTCCCCGCGGTCCGGGCGTCCCCTACCAGCGGGGGTTCCCGAGTCGAGGGGGGGGGAGGAGGG
>JAGGAT010000847.1:0-16200 GCA_017657195.1 Termitomyces sp. T70a | reverse complement strand
ACTCTTTCTGACTTTGGACTTCAGGTTAGTACTTTACTTTGCTCAATACACTCTTTCTGACTTTGGACTTCAGCTTTAGTGACAGTTTCTGTCCCCTGTGCTTTGCCTGTCTTCAACACCCCTCCCCATCAGGCCCCATCAAAAAGTCCCACCCTGGTATTATGACCTTGGATAACAGCCTCACATTTTCCCTCAAATTCCTTGTTACCTGACTTTATAAATCAACTCCTATCATCCTGAAACTACCCTGGCTACACAATGCTAATTCCAACATTGACTGAAGAACTCTCACCATGATAATTCCCCAGCCCAGAGCCCACCTTGTGGCTACCATCCAACTTCAGAACATTGATTCTGATGACACTCCCTGCCTAGCAGCCCCAGGTAGGTCCTAGAGGGGGAAAGGAGCAACTTCCACCCCCTATAATGGCAATCTTGGGCCCCAAACAGAGCACCCCAAGGTTCCCCTCTGACATCCCCCAGAACAGATACAAGGGCACAAACTACCTGACACAGAAGCATAGGACCTCCCACTCCACTCCAGAGGCCAACACTAGATCTTGAAATGCCTCCCTCAAACCTGGGATGCTTGACATCAAAATTATTGGCACTGCTTCCTTTGCCCACATCATAAAAGAAGAAATTGCCACTTTCCAGCTCCATGTCTTGCCTACCCTCTCAGAGAAACACTTATAGACAAACAGCATCACTCCAGAGAAGAAGTCCAAGGAACAGATTTTGTGAGAAGTAGTCTCTTTGGAGTATTATGAATTCACTGATGTATTCTCTGATCTATGGCTCTGTATCGACTTCCATGGACTTAACAAGGTCACTAAGAAAAACCACTACCCCCTCCTGCTCATTGGAGATCTGGTCAATTGACTCCAAAGCACCAAACTATACACAAAGATTGATCTCTGCTCCAGTTACAACAATGTGTGCATAGCCCTGGGACACAAATGGAAGACCACCTTCGGCATATGGTATGGTCTCTTTGAGTATCTTGTAATGCCTTTTGAAATGACTAACTCCCTGGCTATATTCCAATACTTCATGAGTGACATCTTCCACAACGTGAGCAATATCTTCATCATAGTCTACCTCACTAACATACTCATCTACTCAAACTCCGCAGAAGAACACCAAACCCATGTCAGATGCATCTTAGAGCAACTCCAGGAACACAACCTCTATGCCAAGCCCAAAAAATGCTCCTTCTAAAATACAGAGGTTGAATACCTTGGTGTCATCATATTTCTGGATGGCATATGCATGGATCTCCTCAAGGTTGATGCTATCATCAACTGGCCCCAATCCTACAACGTCAAGGAAGTACAGTCTTTCCTGGGTTTTGCTAACTTCTACTCATAGACAACTACTGCAGCATTATGAAACCACTCAACCAGCTCATGCACAAGGACACTGCCTGGAATTGGGATAGTAAGTGCCAGAGCATCTTTGACCTGCTAAAGAAGGCCTTCACCACTGCTCCAGTCCTCCAGCACTACGATTCTACACTCCTAATCATTCTCAAATGTGACACCACCTCCAACTATGCCATTGCTGGAATTCTCTCACAACTGAAACCTCATAGCAAGGAACCCCAGCCCATCATCTTCTATACCCAGTCTATAATCAATGCAAAACTCAACTACAACATCTATGACAAGGAGCTCCTTGCCATCGTCAAAGCCTTCAAACAGTGGCAGGCTTACCTCGAAGGCACCAAGCACTGCATCCAAGTCTACTCAGACCACAGCAACCTCCTGTACTTCACTACAACTAAGCAGCTCAGCCACCAACAAGCCTGATAGTCCAAGGTCCTCTCTGAGTATGCCTTCACAATCCAGTACCATCCTAGAAGGCTTGGCACTAAGCCAGATGCCCTCACCTGATGTCCTGACGTCTACCCAAAGAAATCATTTGAAGCAGAACAGAGCACATTCAATCACTGCATAATAATCCCCCCAGAACATTTGAATGCCATACTGATCATGAATGAGGAAAGAATTTTAAACTAGATCTGCCATGCCCCCTGCAACCCATACTTCAACGACAACAATCTGAGCACTCCCCATCCTGACCAGGACCCCAACTCCTCCTTCATCCTCTCCTCTAGTGGCTGACTCCTCCTCCTCCATGGTCACATCTATGTCCCTGACCATGTCCAGCTCCAGCTCAACATCCTTTGTCAGCACCATGACCACAAACTTTAGGGACATCCAGGAATATGTAAGATCCTACAGCTCATCTCTCAGACTTACTTGTGGCCAGGCTTCAAGAAGACATGACCTGATATGTGCACACATGCAAGCCCTGCCTTTGGGCCAAGATCCCCTAGCACCAGCCTTATAGACTACTGAAACCTCTTCCTGTGAAACAATGGTCTTGGTCCTCCATCTCTATAGACCACATTATTAATCTCCTGGAGTCAGATGAGTTCAATTCTACCCTCATCATTGTCTGCAGACTAACCAAACAAGGCATTTTCATACCCTGTCACACTACAGACACCATCCTAGAGTTTGCCTGACTCTTCTTCAAACACATCTTTACCAAATATGGACTCTCAGACAACATAGTTTCTGACTTCCAAGTTCTGGACATCACTGTGTCAGGCACTTGATGTAAAAGCTAACCTCTTCACAGCCTACCACCCAGAGACTGATAAACAGACCAAGTAAGTCAATCAAATTCTTAAACAGTATCTCTGGCTCTACATGAACTACCTTCAGAATAACTGGCACGCTAAACTTCCACTGGCCAAATTCACCTACAACAATGCCTCACACTCTGCCACTGGCATCTCACCCTTCTTTGCCAACAAGAAATACTACTCCTGACTCACCATCTCACTCTGAGATATTCCTTCCCATGCTGCACACAAAGTTGCTTAAGACCTCTGGTCCCTTCAGGAATTCCTCTACAAAGAAATCAATGTTGCTAACCAAGCTTATGCCAAACATGCTGATGCCAAACAAGAAGACACTCCTGATTGGAGCCCAGGGACAAAGGTATGGTTAGACTGGCACCACCTCCACACTTGACACCCCTCTCTAAAACTTGACCACAAGCAGCTCAGCCCCTTCAAGGTCCTCTGGAAGGTCTTCTTGCATGCCTACAAGCTTGAACTTCCTCCAGGCCTGGAGGGACTCCACCCAGTGTTCCACATACACCTCCTCAAGTGGCACCCCCTGGACCCCTTCCTGGGATGATGCCCTAACCTACCCCCACTCATGGAGGTCAAGAGTCAGTGCAACTATGAGGTCAACAAAGTCCTCAACTCCTGAGACATATGGAGTCACCTCCACTACTATTTGCAATGGAAAGGATACGGTCCAGAGGATAACATCTGGGAACCCCTTGAGAATCTCACTGGAGCCCCTGACAAACTCTGGGACTTCCAACAACAGTGCCCAGGGCCTCCTATCCCTGGACTCCAACTCCACAGATGGCAATGGTGGGCATAACCCCTGCCTCTGGCTCAAGTAGGGATTCAACTCCCATGTATATTTTTCCCATTCTTGTTCTCCTTATTAATTGTTCCTACTTACTCACATTTCCCCATTTTTGTTCCTTATTTAGTTACTGCTACCCACTCCTTACCCTGCAAAATTCACTTATGACTCCCATGGGGATCACTGTAGCAAACAGGACAAGGTGGTATATACAGACTAGAAATACATTATACTACAGAGATTGTATGCTACCAAGAACACTAATAACAGAAAAAGAAAAAAAAAAGAAAAAGTTCTTTGTGGGGCCTTCATAGGAGCCCCAGATTCACCAACCCCCATCAAACCTCTGAACTCCTTTTCTGGAACCCCTGGCAGATACTCAGCTGTCACTACTGCCAATACCTCATCAAATGACAGGAGTGAGTCACTCTCTATCAGGATGTGCTCAAACTACATTCTTGAGATCAGGATGTTCTGCCGCTAATGACCCCCCACCAGCCTTTCTAACTGCCCCACCCCTTGCTCAAGACCCAGGAACATCTCAGAGGGTGCTTCCTACCAGCCATTCTGCAGAAAAAACAGCGCTGAGGCTGCCCCATCCATAAGCAGGCAATACTCCTGGGCCCAGCCTAGAGAGATTAGTTAAGCAGACTCCAGAGCAGAAAAAAAGAAATGCACATAGTGAGGTCAATTGCACTGTCACCAAGTCATGGAGAAGCTGCATACCACCTTCACATAGTCAGCTCTAGCCTGTGCACTCCTCTCTGACTCCTGCTCCAACTTCTTCTGGAGTACCCTCAACTCCCCCTCCATCTCACCTTGTGCCTCAAGCACTGCATTGCACTCACAAGTCACAGCCTCCATGCCCTTCTCAGCCCTCCAATGAGCTTCCATCACCTCCCTTGCATCCTTCTGCATCTAGGACACCACCATCCTTGCATTGTGGAAGTGGCCTTCCATCACCTGATGATAGTATGACAGCCCCTGGGCCTTCTGCTCCACCCACCTCAGTTGCTCCTACAACTCTCTCATGTTCACCCCCAGAGGATGGCCAGACAACAAGGAGAAGGTTGCCAGGGTAAAGGGCACCTAGGGCCTGTCTGAGGAAGGGAATTAGGATTGCTCCACCCAGGCCCTCTTTGACACATGCCCCAAGAGGGAGGCCCTATGCTTCCCCTTGTCAGGATGCTCCTTGGAGGTTCTCTCCACCTGCCAAGTTATCCAGGCCACCTTCTATGGGCCAGGCTCTCTTCTGGCCAGCACCTCCTCCCTACCACCCCACTCTTTCTAGAATAACTCAGAGTCCCACTTTACTATCCAATCCTAGACCTTGAAACACTGCTCATAGTTGGCCTTGCAGGCCTCACAGATAGACAAATCCCTCTGCAAACCTATGCCCAAGGCTGCAAACTTGCACTGGATCCCCTGGGAAGAGCAGTGGGCACACTGTAAGGGAGAATCAGCCATGAACCAGCTCATCCCACGAGGACACTCACCAGACTATTATTCATGCACCATGACTGATGAGAAGGCACCTAGGGATGAGCCAAGGCATGCTGATAGACTTTGTCTGTTACTGCCATCTGTCAGGTTCCGCTGACCTGGAAGCCTTTCTTAGTAAGCAACAACCTTATGAGGCGCAAGCGAGTGCCGAACTATGTAGGACGCGGTGTCGAGGGCTCTGGGGCGAGCTCGGAGCATGAGACAATGAGGAGTAGAGTCCTGGGGGTGGGCTTACTCAGAGATTACTTAGTGGGAGAAGTGGTCGAGTCAATGGGGAAGTTCCTGGAGACGAGACAGAGGCAGACTTAGAGGGATAGAGTGCATGCTAGTTGATGAGGTGCATGCCAGAGAAGTGACTCAGGCAAGCACGGAAGAGACGGAAACAAGCACAGGAAATCGAACAGAGAGTTAGATCAAACACAGATAATTATTGGTAAGGTAATATTAAGACTGAGGTACATGGGGGCTACCTAGGGGCCTTGTATACTACTGTGGGGGAAGCACTGTCTAGGAAGGGTTCTGGGAGGGTTCCAGGGTTGTATGGGCGGTTGGCAGTCATATTGGGGAGATTGTGCGTGGGCCCGCAAGATTGATTGAGGGTCCAGAGAGTCCTGGGATTGTATGCGTAGCGGCGGGGTGGCTGGTGGTCGTATTGGGGAGATCGTGCGTGGGCCCACGAGATTGGTGGAGGGTCCGGTGGTGGCGTGGTCAGTGATGGCTGGGCAATCCGCATGATGGCCCTGAGGTAGTGCTTGATGGTCCAGAGTGTGTATAGGTGGGGTCGTGGCGAGTCATTGGATGGGGTTGCTTTTTGGTTGGTCTCGGGGTTGGTTGGAGTTGGTGGGGGGTCAAGGGGTTTGGGGTTGGTGGGGGGTTGTGACACCATCAATGGAACATGTTAGTCCTTGGAAACTATTGAGATCACACCAGGAGCTATGTCAGAACAACAAGGGCAACAGGGAGGGAGAGGGGGAGCATGGGGGCAGAGTTGGATTGCCATTCATGCAAACATTGGCATGACCCAAGGTGCTTGACTAAGCCCCACTCCTGGGACCTGCAAGGAAGGTGCTCAGCTAGACTCTGCTTCTGGGACCTGTGAAGAAGGTGCTCAGCTAGGCTCTGCTTCCAGGACCTGCAAGAATTGCTTTAAAAACAGAAGATTAGTGTCAGGTTCCGCTGACTATGGGGGCTTCCAACGGTAAGCGGGTCCTTACTAGGCAGACTTGACATCTGAAGGGCTATCGAGCAGGAGTTCTGGAGGAAGTCCGGATGGCTGGGAGGTGCTCCGGGGTTGCGCAGAGTACCAGGGATTTGAGCGAGAGGGTGGTCGAGGTTCTGGGCAAAGTCCAGGACCAAGGGAGGTGGTGCAGGAGGTGTGTGGAGGCGAGAGAAAAAAAACCGGGAGACTGAGACGAAGTCCAGGAGACTGAGGCGAAGAAAGAGAAAGAGACTTAGAGAAAACTGAGAGACTTGGAGAGAAAAGAGATATAGATTGGCAGACAAGTAGACAGACAAGCTCGTATGAAACGGAGGTACGACAAAGTAACGGCAAAGGTAATATCAAGACTACTGTAACGGGTTGCTACCTGCGAGTTTAAATAGGGAGGTCCAGGGCCAGTTCGGGGAAGTTTTAGTCCTGGGGTTGTCGATTGGAGCTGGTGCGTGGAGCTGTGTACCTGAGGTGTTGAATGGTGCTGGGGGTGATCATGTGGATGTTCGGAGATGGTCGTGCGGGAAGCCAGGTGATTGGTGGATGGTCAGGGTTGGTTGGTCGGGTAGGTGGGCTGGTCGGGGCAGTTTGAGGGATGGCGTGTCGGGGGGGTTGATGGGGGGTGTGCCGGGGGGCTGATGGGTGGCGTGCCGGGGTGCCGGGGTTGATGGGGGTGTGTGCGGGTGCCGGGGTTGATGGGGGGTATGTCCGATGAGGGTCCTGGTGTTCCGGTGCGAGCAGGGAGGTTGTGGAGTATCCGGGGCTTGGGTTGGTGCGGGCGTTGATGCGGGTCGTGACAGAGCCCAAAAATAATAGCACAGCCAGTCACCTGACCATGGCAAGTGTGGCTGTGTTGGGGTCAACTGGATGGATGCTGACATAAGCAGCTGTTGGAACCAAGGCTGACATAAGCAGCTGTTGGAACCAAGGCTGACATGAGCAGCCATTGGTGGGCTGGCATTGTGAAGTAAGTAAATAAAGATAGTAATAGTGACTAAACTTGAGAAAAAGGAATGGAGAGGGGAGTCCCCTGACAAACACTGCATTACAAAGAAGTATAAAGACATGTCATGGCTTGGACATTAGAGGGTACTAACAGTAGAGGAAGTGGCTGATGAGGGACAAGCATTGCTTGGACTAACCACAGACCATCAGGCAGTGTTGATGAGTAAGGAGTATCAAACCTCCATGATACCCCAGGAGACTAGTGACACTCCTGAGCCAAGAGAGGCAAAGCCTCCTGGAAAAAGCAAGTGGTGGGTTCCTGCAAAATACACAGAGTCTGGAGAGGTTTGCCCTCCTATGTTATCCCACATAAAGTTTGAGGACTTGTCAGGTTCTTGTGGGATTGACATGAGGGAGGAACCCTCATGGCCTATGCAGCTATAATGAGGGCACCTCATAGGCTACATGTCCCTGATGATAGTGTGGATTGGGTGCTTGCTTTATGCAAGCAGTACAAGCCACAGATGTGGACAGTAGACAATACTATCACTATGTGTCCTCCTGTCCAGGACAAAGAGAAAAAGAAGGCAACTAGCCTTCAAGGAGAGGATGTACATCACTTTTGGCAACAGTGGTAAGAGGAGTTTGCTGATGTGGTCAATGGAACTGAGGAGGATCTTCCTCCATGGCAAGGCATCAACCATGAGATTAATCTCATTGATGCACAAGCAATACTGGTATTACTTGCCATGCTGTCCACATGCACTCCAAAAGTAATTATGTGATAAGACAAATTGCTATGTCAATGCACAGTGGTGGACACCTTGTACCACCACTCAAGCAGCACTGCTCTTGTGCATACATAAGAAGGATGGAACCCTTTAAATAGCTCTGGATGTGCAACAGCACAATGACAACACCATAAAGGATGTGACTCCTTTACTGGACTAGGAGGTGATCTGGGAAGATGTAGCCCAAGTGAAGTACTACTTGAAAATCAACCTTATAGATGCCTATGGACAGGTGTGAGTATGCACCAAAGATGTATCCAAGACAGTATTCATGTTTATTTTGGGCATGTTTATGAGCAATATTATGCAGATAGGGGACTGCAATTTTCCTGTAACTTTCCTGATGTTAATGACCTCTATTCTCTGTGATGTTCTCAGGTAGTTCATGCATGTTTTTTTAGATGATATATTCATCTATTTTGACTCATTCAAGAAGCATGAGCAGCACCACAGAGTCATGTTTGAACAACTGCATAAATTCAAGTCATACTTGAGGTGGAAGAAGTGCAAGCTATATGCACAAAGTGTGGACTGCCTAGAGCATGTCATTGATGACAGGAGTATTTACCCTGACTAAGACAAGCTTGACCATATCTAGGAGTGGTGCATACCAGGAAATTATAGCAATATCCAGCAGTCTGTTGGATTGGTGAATTATATACCAAGCTTCTTGTCCAGTGTTACTGCCTACACTGGGCCACTTATAGCCATGATACAAAACAGGTTGGCAACTGCTTTATCAGCGGTGCTTCAAGATTGTCAGGGGACCACTCCTTTTTTCCTTGTTTTCCATAACTTGTCATTCTTCATGCCATGCTACAGTGTGACAGTCACAGTCATATAACATCTGCATGACCTCTGGCAACAACAATTTCTATGTTTTTGACTCTTTTTGGAGATTTTTCCTTTTTAATCATTGACTCAATTGAGGCTTTGGCATACCATACAACCCTTCTCCATGCTTTCTGAGCCCCAAAAGTATTGCTCCTGGCATAGAAAATTCCTAGACTTGTTTGTCCACATGCACTGCTAGTACCAGTACCTGTTTCCACCAGAAAAAGTGACAAAGAAGTGTGCCATACCATTTCTTTGGCAACTTTTTGCCTTAGAAAAGAGCATTTTCCATTGTCTCAAACCTTTTTCCCTTAAAAATATGTACATTGGAAATGGCATGACACACCTCTTTGTCACTTTTTCTGATGGAAACAGGTTCTGGTACCAGCAGTGCATGTGGTGATGATGCTCAAAAGTGGATCTGTACTATTCTAATTACAGGTACTAACCTGGAATATGTGTTGGGTGTGCTAAATTATGAGGAGTCCAGGCAGGGTCTCAGAACACACACTAAGAGGTGTTTAGAGTATGGTAAGAAGAGTGTGCAGAAAGGTAAGTGTGAGAGTGTGTGGCAAGAGTGTGCAGCAACTGATAGGTGCACTAATAATTGACACAGATATTCAGTATGAGAATGGATAGTTTAGTATTTTTGTAGTGAGTTTTGAAAAGGCTGCTTAGCATATCCAAGCATGAATGCCTTGCCATATTTGCAAAGGTGCATAAAGTACTGGGAGTGCCAATGATGGCAATGTAACACAATTTGAGAGAAATGCAGCAAGTGGTGCACCAAGAGGCAGGAGTTTTAAGGAAATGCAGTAAGAACATACAGCAACACAAATATTAGCAACTTGTGGCTAAGGTGTGCCAAAAGAAATCTGAAGTGTGGAGTGATCAAAGGGGACTGAATTTAATGATACTACTGACAAAAAGTAAGTATTTATACTAGAAAGAGTTTGCCATTGCCATTGTGCTAAGCAGCACTAAAGGGCAGTGAACTGGTAAAGATGTAAGTAAATGCTGTGAATTATACTATTCAATGTGAAGTCCACAATCAAGTTGTCCATACCAAGTTAGCAAGTGGCACCAAGAAACATCAAGTGCCAAGATAAAATGCCAAGCTTTCTGTCATGGAGAATATTCATCATTTCATGCTGCTAAGCACTGCCATTGCTAAAGAACATTAGTTCTTATCATGTTGACTATTCATCACCTGTCAATCTATCCATTATGGGTACTATCATTGATAGAAGAAGTTCATTGCCATGTGTGGCCATTGGATGCTGCCTAGAATAGTTTAATCACACATGCCAAGGTGGTTTTGGTTACATTGAGAAAAAAACAAGTCAACATATAATGAACTAGAAAATATCCATGCAGCTTTTAATGAATGATTCAGAATCCTTGGAAATATTTGGAGCACTTTGTGGATGATAGAATTGATTTAAGTCCACCAGAAGATCCTAGAAATGGTTCTGCTAAGAATATAGAGGAGGACTTGGAGTATCTGGATCCACTTGTAGACAATAAGCAGCAGAATCCACCAACACTTCATGTTCTTCCTCCTGTCTCACAAATGATACAACAGCTATAAATGCTCTTTCAGAAGCAGACAGGCTTTCCTAATCAAATCTCCATCACACTATCTTGGCCTTATAAATGTTGCATGTCCACACTGTCATGCTCTACATTTTGATGCTGAAAAGCTTGCCAAGTCAATTAGGCATAATCCAGAGTGTGGTATGTGCTGCTTATAGAGCCAAGTTGATGTGCCTAGACTGGCAGATGCTCCACCAAATCTACTGAATCTGCTCCATGACCTCCACCCTCTCTCCAATGCAAATAAAGCATCAATTCATCAATATAATGCAGCTTTTGCATTTAGTTCTCTAGGAGTTAAAACAAATTGACCATGCTATTACCAATGCTCCTGGACCATACAGCTTCAGGATCAATGGAGAACTTCATCATCTGACAGGTGCTTTGCTTCCACTGAAGGCAATCAATCATCTAATATATACACAACTCTGTTTTTATGACCATAATCAACAATTGGCTTTTCATCAACAAGGCAATCCTGGATTGGATCCTCAAATAATAGCCTCTTTGCACAATATGCTTTCTAGAGTCAATCTCTTTATTGGCCTATGCAAGCAAGCTAGGCAGATTATGGGAGAAGTTCCAAAGAGCCAACTACAAAAGCTGTGTAAGCAGAAAATTGTAATCCTAACCTAAGTAGTAAAAACTCCAAAATTGGCCTAAATAAGAGATTACACAAGCAAGGCAAGAAACTCTGGATTTGGAAGTCAGAAAGGAAAACTCTGATTTATGTAAGCTGTCTGAGGCCAGCATTGAAGTGGCCACACGTGTCTGCAGGATAACTAGAGAACTGGAGCATCTCAGAGGCTGAAAGTAGTACTAATAAATAGAGTTGGAAAGATAGGAGCAGTAAGGTGGGAGAATGAAGAAGGAATTAAGAAAATGAATGAAGGAAGAAGGAAAAATAAGGAGTCCCCTAACAAGCTGTCTGTCAAATCTAGAGCAGCCTTTGGAGATTGTCACTAATATAATGACTCAAATGAACAAGAGGGAGTTGCTGCTATTGTTCTTGAAGATGGATTTGAAGAACTACTAAATCACTATACTTGCACTTCCAAGACCTCCTCTGTAGAAACCCCACACAGCCCCCCCCTCTCACCAGCCATGGTGCATGCTGCCCTCCCCAATGTCCAGATTATGCCTGCCATCACATGCATCACCCAGCAAAAGCCTGGTGATCAAGCATTGCACCCTGGACTGCTACCACCTGAATAGCACCTGGCCATCATTCAGCTATCATGCATCATGCCCAATGCCAAACTCTGTCAATTCTGCAGGCCACCTATGCAATCTCCTTGAATATAGCTGCTTCTCTACCCTGCCACCACACATAGAGTCCCTGGGACTATTCTAGACAGTCAGACCTCATATCCATATATAAAGACCATAGGTAGCTCACATATACCTTAGTCTCAATATTGCATTAAACTTTGATTGTGTTCTCTCTCTGTGCTTGCTTTTCTTGTCTCTCTTGTGCTTGCTTCAGTCTAAACTCATTTGGCATGCACTCACACTTATCTCAGTCTCATCAAGGAACTCCCTCCTTGATTTGATCTTTTATCTTAAAGTCAATCCTATTATTCCTGGAGCAAGTTGCTAATCCCAGAACTTGCTTGTTTCACCATTTTGTGCCCTGAACAATGTCTCAGAGCACTTGACACTGTCAGGGGACTCCCCTCTCTGTTCCTTTTCTTCTCAAGTTCATTCACTATTACTACCTTTACTTACTTACTTACTTCAGTATGCCAGCCTGAGTTCCAATGGCTGATTATATCAGCCTTGGTTCTAACAGCTGCTTATGTCAGTGTCTGACAGGTCAACCCCAGCACAGCCACACTCATCATGGTCAGGTGACTGACTGCACAATTATTTTTAGGCTCCTGGCTCAGGGGAATTCTTAGACTTGTTCTCTTTGGATTTCCCTCTGCCAGCTGTGTGATTAGCTGCAACTTCTGGAGGTCACCCTTACAGACACCTCAGTACATATAGTTTGGCACTCAAGTCCACCTTTTAGTTGACAACGGGTAAAGTTGACTTGATAAGAATTGAAGTCAAACTTTTGGATTGTAATCTTTTACTTCACAAATTTGTGGGGCTCGTAGTTTACACAGCTAGTGCACTTTTATAGAGTAGTAATAGAATTTTATTGGTTTTGATTTTGAGTAACTTAAATCACTTGAAAATAGGGTGCAAATGGTGTATTAATCCCAAACCTGAAGACTAAGTAAAGCTCTTTAGCCTAGGATATCTGCTCCCTGGGGATTCCAAGCTGTGGCAACTACTTTGCTTGGCCTTGGTCCCCAATTTCTCCATTCTTTTATACACTTTTCCTGCACACACAGACCACACAATATTCACATGATTATTTGTCAAGTCATTGCATTTGGCTGTTTCTGGGCTCTGATATGTGGGTTTTTTGTTCTTCCAAGGGCCTGGCCAGGCTAAATCTTGTCCCATGTTTTCCATTGGTCAAACCCTCTATGCTTCTCCCCATTCCTCTACCTTCTTTTCTCCATGGTCCCCATCCCCATTGTTGTTTGCTATAGCATAGCCACATGAAAGAGGTTTGAGGACAAGAATGGTGCATTGGGTGGTGAAACCTGCTTGATGAGATGGAATCAGTTTTGATGAAACAGAGATCTTGGAGTTTTATGCCAAGATTTCCATTTCACTGAGCACTGCCACCTTGTCAGCTGTTTCTGCACCATCAGTCTTTGATCGCTGCCTTGTTGCTGTGTATTACTGCTCCGACAGGCATCCTTTTACATAGTTTTTGGGGTCATTTTTGAGGTGAGTCCCCAAGTCTACAGTTTTCAACTCTTTCGCTTATGGGTTTCAGCGTTTTTAGGGGTATATTGGGGACTCTTATTTGACTTCTTTTGTCTGCCTCAAGTGAGGCAGACATGTCACCTCCCCCACACTATTTAAATGACTGTTCCCAGTCATTGTAGTTTACTTGGTGAGTCAGCTTTTTCTTGACCGGTCTCTTGTCCACAGGTGAAATTGAAATTTTCTTTTTGCAGTTTAGCTGGAAAATAAATTTCTTTTATCACCCTTTTTCATTTGGTCTTTTGATTACAGCCATGCTACTTCAAGACAACTTGCTTTCTCAGTCTTTTCTGGTACATGGCACCTCCTCCTACACCCACAGCCCCTTGTAACATGGTCAAGGCCAAACCCTGTTCCCAGGTTGTTATTATGACCCCTTCTCCAAAGCCTGCCATGTCCCCTCCTCACACCATGCCTGAGCCTCCTGATTTCTATGACATGCTTCAGCGTGCCATGAAATGGGATGGCAATATGGTTATTGTTACCATCCTGAAGCTCCTGCCTTTTGCAGAGGCCACTATCAGCCTTTGTGCAACTGCCAAAGCCTTTCCTGGGATGCCTTCTGATCATGTTCAGTTCCTGGATGGTGCTGGCTGGGTATGGCTCTCTTTTTCTTCTGCTCATCTCTCTGCGCTGATTCCCTTGACTTAGCGCTTTTCTAATGAGGACCAATTCCCTTGTATTTCTAACCAGAAAGGCCTCTGTGAGGCCCTTTCTGACATCCTTCCTTTTGTTGGACCACAATGTGGTGGATCCTACTGGCAGCATAAGAAGGAACTTGAGGAGGTGGGTCCTTGCTTTTCCCAACCTTATCTGCTCTTCTAACTTTATTTTGTTTTTACAGGCACACTGCCATGCTCAAGACAAAGATGTCAAGATGCTTGGTACGCCTGCTTTTCATGCTATCAAGCATTGTGCTAATGTAAGTCCAGCTTGCAAGCTTGACTTTGTTGCTTGGCACCTCAATGCACTGACTCTAACTCTTGCCCCTCTTCAAAATGAGCCCAAGGGCAAACCCAAAGCTAAGAAGCTTAAAGTTCAGCCTTCTCTGGGTGTGTTCTTACTTCTTTCTTCCTTTTTCTTCCTCCTAACTTCTTTGGGAAAATTTTCTTAGCTATGTACAAGCCTGGATCTGAGGCTGTCCTTACTCTCTTAAGCCAGGTTGATCTTGTTCTTGACAGGGCTCTTTTGGCTGAGGATAGTGAGGAAGTCCCTCATCACTCCCTCCAGAAATGCCGAGATGCTGTTGATTTTGCAGTTCAACAGCAACTCTATATTCTTGACACTGGTCTTTAGGCCTTTAAGCTTGCATCCAGATGGTTGAACCATTTGGACAAAGCTTTGGGGCCATCTGATGTTGATACGACCAGCTCTCTTCTCAAGGCTCTGCAAGTCTCACTGGCTGTGGGTCTCTTTTACTCTTCTCCCTTTGTTGTCATTGCCTTACTTAATTTTATAGTCTGGTAATCAGGACTCAGAGATTGAGTTTCAAGATCTCCCACAGGATGAATCCAATGACACTGTAGATGTTTAAGAAGGTCCAACAATGCAAGCCCCCCCTTCCTTATACTCTGTAGTTCCTGAATAAATTTCTATTTACACAAGGTAAATTTAACTTTTTAGTGTTTTTCCCACTTTCTGAGTTTTTCTCCTGTTGCAAGGTTTGAACTCTCCACCTTGGCACTTTATCCTAATGTTTGGTCTTTTTAAATCAGCTTTTTACTGACTTAGTTAATGACTGTTTATTAGATTTGTGTGTGCAGGGTGGTGATTATTTTTAATAGGCTCATATCACTGTGCTCTCTTTCTGAGTGTGCTTTTTCCTGGCCCATCCTGCCTTGGCCATAAAGTATTAGATACTTGTAGCCAGTCCTACTATTTGTACCCCCAACAAAAGCTAGTTTTGCTTACAGAGGTGCTGCTGCTTGTTCTAGCCTTCTGGTGCCAGACCTAACTCTTGGGCAGTTGGCTCATGGAGTTTTACTGATCCAAAAGAGATGTCTTTGGTACTGTCTTCTGTAGGTTTTTGCAGTTCTTTCCTCAGCTCTCTTAGCTTATCAGGAGTAATGTCTACCCACTGCTCTAAGCCTTGTGGCAAAGTTAGCTTTTTATAAGCTTTATGAGGGACAACTCAAAAAGCAGCCACTCACACTTGCCAAACTGACTCATCTAGCTCTGCTACAATGTAATTGCCACCACAAGTCTTGGCAATAACTACCATAGGCCCATGGAACTGTGGCAACATCTTAGCACTGAATGAGCTTTCAGTAATCATGTTTTTGACCAGGACTAGATCCAATGGTTTAAAATTGAAGCCCTTTATTGAGCTCTTATGCTCTTCTGCAAACTTCAATGCCCACTGGAGCTTGTCCTTTCCAACACGCTCCCTCATTTCCTCAACATGCTGATGGTGCTTGGCCAATGCTCTGGCATGATACCCAATCAGTTCCTCTGTTGTTAGAGGTCCCTCTGGTAGTTCTACTAACCAGGTGGCCTCAGCCAAGTCCAATGGTAGAGTAGGGTGAGCACCAGTGACCATGAAGTATGGTGAACATCCAAATCTCTGCCTTATGGTTATTCGGTCACTCCACATTACATGATAGAAGAACCAGAACCACTTGGTGCGATCTTCACAAGCTTTGAACAAGGCTTGTCTTACATCCCAATGAGGGCGCTCAATCCTGCCATTAGCTGGAGAATTATATGGTGAGATAGTAATCCCTTTAATACCATACTTTTTCTCTAGCCAGGCTGTGACCTGCTTGAACTGTCCAGCATTGTCTGTAATAATCTCTGCAATGCAGCCCCAGCGACAGATGACATCTTCAAACAACCATTGTCCAATCGTTTTATGATTCTCTTTTCGCAAAGGTCTTCCTTCCATCCAAGAAGACAAAGCACATCTCCCATGGACTATGTACTTGCAGCCATTAGAGGCTGGTGTCATGTGCATGGTATCAATGTGAATTGTCTGGAAGATGGATGGTGTATAGGTTACTGTTGGTTCTCTGTTGACCACTGTCTTTTGCCTTAT
>JAGGAT010000846.1:0-16235 GCA_017657195.1 Termitomyces sp. T70a | reverse complement strand
GTAGGGCAGAGTTGCTAATTGCTTAGCGCCTTGAGTGAGCTCTTAGAGATCTGAACTTGGGTGTGAAGGTGCTGGGTACAATTCTATGATTCTCTACTGACAAATGGTAAGGTATTTATAGTAAGTGATGGCGGTGACCTAGTGAAGGGTTGGCAATGACTCTAATAGTTGCCGCTAATGAAATGTAAGTGAAAGGTCCAATAATAAGACTATAAAGAAGGTAAATGATATCCAGGAAGTGTCATGCAGGCGGTTAGCTTGGGTGTGCCACCACATAACGTGCAGGGCATCAATCAAAGTTTTGACAAGGGTGGGCGCTAAATTGTAATGTGGCGTGTGGTGGCGGTGATTGAAAGTGCCAGCTGTTGATCATCTGTCATCATTGAGTCAAATATGGACATATTCCGACTTGAAGAGGAAAGCTGAGCTGGTGGTGATTTGCCGATGGTGGCGGGAGTGCCAGCAGAGTGGAGCCTGTATGCAGGAGTGATGGCGTAGTTTTCATTAATCATCCTGGTGGGGGTGGCACATGCAGGTAGGGGGTGTGATGCGTCACGTGACCAGGATGCGTTGAGTTTGGAGATATTGGAGTGCTCCTCGTGAAGAAGAGAGCCTGTGAGCTGGTGATGTCCATGCCCTCCCATGGAGCGGGCGGCAAGGGTGATCGTCACATGAGTGGTTCTACCATTGCCTGTAAGTCTCGTAGTTGGCTGCGAGGATGTGTTGATGCTGCATGGGGACTTGTTCGTAGGGGCTGCTGGGGTCTTGCCACCTTGGGTCAGTGCTGGTGTGTTAAAGGCTTAAAATGTGTTGGGCCAAACCAGGGGCTCATCAACAGGCCACTCCCATAATTCTGGGACTCCTGTGGCTCCAGGAAGCCAACCTGGATGTGAACTGGAGATCCATGACAATAACATTCAACACAGGAAATGAGCACCTCATGGCAAGCATCTCCCTGAGGTCCAGACCCAACCCCACTATTGAAGAGGTACCCAATGAGGACTGTCCTCTCCTTCCCAACCCCCTCTCTCTGCTTGGACCCATGCTAGAGGATCTAAAAGAGGAGGGTAGCGCAAAAGACACCACAAAAACCCAACAGCGCGCTGCCCCCAATACCCCAAATCTTACTCCTATGCCACTCCTCAATGCATGGGCCCAGGCACCCACCCCCTTTTTCCTCACAGATACAGGTACAGGTATAATTCCCCCTTCTAACATCAATTCCGACCTCTCCTACCTCAAGACTAACAAGAACCCCCATTTTTCCCCTTCCAACGTTAATTCTGACCTCTCTCGCAGCAAGACCAGCAAGAACTCCAATATTCCCCCTTCCAACATTAATTCCAACCTCTCTTGCAGCAAGACCAGCAAGAACTCTGATATTCCCCCTTCCAACGCTAACTTCAACCTCTCTCGCAGCAAGACCAGCAAGATCTCCAATATTCCCCCTTCCCACACTAACTCCAACCTCTACCACAGCAAGATTAGCAAGATTCCTACCCCCTTTTTCCCAAATATCCCTTAGAATAGGTACAAGGGCTGGCCCTGCTCAAGATCCCCATTTCTGCACCCCTATTGTGAGGAACCTCCCGCAAACAGTCCTTCAGGAGGTTCCCTGCAAGTAAGGATCATTGGTGCCACCCTGTTTGCCTGGATTATTCAGGAAGGAGGACAAGCCTACCAACTCCATATCACTCCAACCCTCCCTGAAGAACATCTCTGGGCTGATGTACCTACTCCGGAGAAGAAATTGGAAGATCAAATCCTTTGAGAAGTCGTTTCCTCTGAGTACCACAAATTTGCTAATGTGTTCTCTGAAACCAGTGCCCAAGAACTTCCTCCCCATCACTCCTATGACCATAAGATTGACCTGGATGATGGTACATTGCCACCATTTGAGAAGATCTACAACATGTCAGAAGTAGAGCTCTGGGCACTCAAGGAACACCTAGATGACATGCTTGGGAAAGGCTTCATCAGACCCTCTGCCTCCTCCACAGGGGCTCCTGTCCTCTTTGTCAAAAAGAAGAATGGATTGCTGCAGCTGTGCATCGACTACCAGGAACTCAATAAAATCACCAAAAAGAACTGGTACCCCATTCCACTCATTGGGGACTTAGTCAATCACCTCCAAAATGCAAAGGTCTACATGAAGATCAATCTTAGGTCAGGATACAACAATGTTCACATTGCTCCAGGTCACAAATGGAAGGCGGCATTCTGCACTTGCTACAGGCTATTTGAATACCTAGTCATGCCCTTCAAAAGGTTCAACGCCCCCACCACCTTCCAATTCTTCATGAATGATATCTTCCACAATATGAGCAATGTTTTCGTGATTGTGTACCTGGAAGACATCCTGATCTACTCCGATTCCCTTGAGGAACACCAGGGACACGTGCAACACGTTCTAGAACAACTCCAGGAGCACAACCTTCATGCTAAACCCAAGAAGTGCTCTTTCCACACCCAGGAAGTGGAGTATCTAGGCGTTGTCATCATGTCCCCAGAGAGAGTCCACATAGATCCTGCCAAGGTCAAGGCTATCCTAAACTGGCCCCGACCTAGGAATCTCAAGGAGCTCCAAGCCTTTCTGGGTTTTGCAAACTTCTACAGGCGGTTTATAGACAACTACTCTGGTATCACCAAACATCTAACCCGCCTGACCCAGAAAGATGCTCCTTGGAATTGGAACTCTGGATGCCAGAGCATCTTTGAACTCCTAAAGGAGGCATTCACATCTGCTCCCATCCTGTGACATTACGACCCCTCCCTCCTGGTGGTCCTCAAGTGTGACGCCTCTGATTATGCTATTGCTGGAATCCTCTCCCAAATGGACTCCAATGGCAAGGACCCTTGTCTGGTGGCTTTTTACACCTATTCTATGATAGCTGCGGAGCTCAACTACAACATCTACAACAAGGAGCTCCTTGCCATAGTTGAAGCATTTAAGCAGTGGTACGCATACCTTGATGGTGCAAGACACCGGATCCAGGTATACTCCGATCATAACAACCTCCAATACTTCACCACCACAAAACAACTCAGCAGGTGTCAGGCAAGGTGGTTGGAACTCCTATCGGAGTAAGACTTCACTATTCACTATTACCCCGGATTACTTGGGGCCAAGCCTGACACACTGACTAGGAGGTTGGATGTATACCCAAAGAAGTCCTTCGAAGACAAGTGGAATGCCTTCAACCAACACATAATCATTCTGCCAGAGCACCTGCATTCTGTGGTGCTCCTCAATAAAGAAGAACTTCTGAATAGGATCCGGGACCCGCCCTCTGATGTGTACTTCAAGGCCAACAAACCCAGTAACACAGCGGATAATCTGTCACAACAGCCCTCCCCCCAAAGTTCCCTGCAGAAGTGTCCTCAGGTTTGTTGCCTGTCTCTCTCTCTCCAGACAGCAGACTCCTTCTCCAAAACAGCCTGATATATGTTTCTAACCATCACACGCTCCGACTGGATGTCCTCCACCAGCACCATGACCACAAACTCAGAGGACATCCAGGCATCGGTAAGACCACCCAACTCATCATGCAAACGTATTTCTGGCTGGGTCTAAAGAAGGATGTAATGTGCTATGTCCACTCCTGTGAACCCTGTCTCTGGGCCAAGGTCCCTCACCATCGCCCCTTTGGACTCTTTAAACTCCTCCCAGTAGGTTGACAACTATGGATTTCCATCTCCATGGACCACATCGTCAAACTACCAGAGTCCAATGGATATAACACCATTCTTGTTGTAGTATGCAGGCTAACCAAACAAGCCATCTTTATACCCTGCCACACTACCAATATGGCGCTGGACTTTGCAAGGCTATTTATCAAGCACGTCTTCTCCAAGCATGGGCTTCCAGATGACATAGTCTCTGATTGGGGTTCCCTGTTTGTGTCGAAGTTCTGGCAGTCCTTTTGCCAGGCACTTGATGTATGGACAAACCTGTCTACTGCCTACCACCCAGAGACCAATGGGCAGACGGATCATGCCAATCAATCACTGGAGCAATACCTCTGCCTCTATGTTAACTACCTCCAGAATGATTGGCACGCTGAACTCCCTGTGGCAGAGTTCACCTATAACAACACTCCCCACTCTGCCACTGGAGTATCCCCCTTCTTTGCCAACAAGGGATACCACCCCTGTCTCACCATCTCACTCCACAATATCCCCTCCCATGCCATGCAAGAAGTAGCCTACGACCTCCAGGCCCTACAGGAGTTCCTCCAGAAAAAAATTGCTACCACCAACAAAGCCTACAGTAAGCACACAAACACCAAACAAATGGCAACCCCAGACTGGCCTGTAGAATCGCTTGTCAGGTTAGACAGGAGGAACATAAAGACCCACTAACTGTTCCCAAAACTAGATCATAAATGCTTAGGCCCCTTCAAAATCACCAAAAAGGTCTCCTCCCATGCCTACCAACTCGCGCTTCCTCCCAGCATGAAATCCCTCCACTTTATTTTCCACGTCCACCTCCTTGAATGCCATCCCCCCAACCCCTTCTCCTGACATGCTCCACCCCCACCCATCAAAGTCAACGGCCAACCCAAATACAAAGTCAACAAGGTTATGGACTCCTGCCACTATCAGGGCAAGGTACACTACCTGGTCCAATGGGTCAGGTACAGCCCCAAGGACAACACCTGGAAACCCCTCAACTACCTCTATGGAACCCCTGATACCCTCCACACCTTCCATTGCCTCTTTCCCATCAAACCCTGAGACCCCTGATTCACCTAAATGCACTCCTACTCCCCTCCACACATCAGTCCCTCCTCTGACCCCCCACTCTGATTTCCCTCTTCCTTGCCCCCACCCCCTCCACACTCCAATGCCCCCTGCCTACCCCAACACACCTCCACAAACCCCACTGACACCCCCTATGTACTGCCTCTTCCCAACAACAAAACATTAAAAAAAAAAAAACAGTCAATGCTATGTACCCCCTTTCTTTTTCCTTTACACTTCTCTTCCACCTTTCCCTCTCCTCAAACTTCAAAAAAAAAACAGTACCCCACCCATTATTAAACCATTTTGTTTCTCCTCTCTTCCCCGTTTTATTTGTTATTTTTTTCTGCTTTCTGAATCATTACTTAGCTCACTCAGTGTCAGCTCAAGTCCGATATATACAACTATTATACACCATTTACAAAGATATCAACAAAAAAAAAAAAAAAAAAAGCCAAGATCCGAACCCTACTATCTTTTCCTCCCCTCCTACCTGAACCCCAACCCCTCCTCAACTGTCCAAGTTTATCCCAACTCCCCCTCCACTACTTCCCTCCCCAACAGCTGCCCCAGTCCTCAAGTATACTACCTCTTCTGAACCCTCCAGCTCCTCTGTCAAATCCACCTCCATGGCCACCACCTCCTCTGCCTCAAGCACCCCCAAACTCCTCACCATGTCCTGCTACTGCTCCTGTAAGGCCAACTCCAGGCCTGGCAAGTCTTTCCCAAGGTTTGTTGCCACACATTCCAAGGTCTGCCAGGATGCAAAGGAGAGACAACGGTGAGTCTCCTCTGCATTCTCCAGTGCACACATTCCCTCCAGGACCTGGGGGGGCAGGCGATAATGGGGTTGGACCTGACATAGGCCATCGAGGATAAATGACTGCACGCCTGAAACACCATTGTAACGCAGTTACTGAGCCTTACACGCACGAGACCGTAAGTCAGAACCTATCAATTGATTCTGGCTATGGTTGTGCGAAAAGACTACTTGAGGTTACATAAGTAACCTCATGACTTATATAGTAATTACATAATAGCTAAGTAAAATAATAACTATAAGTAATAATACTGTATTCTAGTGCTGTAACGGGCATGATCCGTTACAACCATCCAGCAGTTTGCAATGTCGATGGATACAGCCTGGTAGCATTAACCCGGGGCCCCAGGAGTAAGTAACGGACTCACCTAGTTCCAACACACAAGAGGTGGCAACCTGTGCCACCAGCCATCATTGCTGCTGCTCCACATCCCCCCTCAACTCCTCTGCGGTCAAACTGCCTCCTGCGGGCAAGCCCAATTGTTGGCGCAGGGTCTGCACATCATAGTCTTTGTCATCAAAAGTGCCTCTGTCCCATTGGGTATTGTGGTCCACCATGGAGGACCCTGCCACTCCACCCCTGCTGCCCTCCGACTCCTCTGCCAACCCCCCTCCCCACTGTGCACCCTACTCCTCCCTAAATGCACCCACCTCATACTGCACTCCCTGATCCTCAACCTCCTGCAGGGTACCCTCCCTAACCCCACCACAGGCTGCTAGTCACTCCTGTTCCCAGAGCACAAACCATGCCCAGAGGAGGGCATCCTGTGTCTTGTGGGCCCCCACCTGGTCTTGAACAAGCCTTCTCAGCACCATGCAATACTGGGCAGCTAGTTGGTTGACCTCTACCAGGAGCATCTGGTTAGCAGCCTCCAACCACGTGTTCTGGAGGCAAAGAGAGGCCAAGCTGGGAGTTCTCTGAGCACCCAACACTGTGTCCAATCACAGCCTCTGGGAGGGCCCTGGCACATCCTTGTCCACGCCCCTACCCTCACCCTCATCCCATGCCCAACACTTCCTTAGCACCACCATGGACATGCCTCCTCCCACCTCCATGCCACTCATTCCCTCAGTCACCAGCTGCACCTCACCCTCCCCTCCCTCTGTCTCATCACCACTTTCTGAGCCCTCTTCCTCCAACTTGTCCTCCTCATCTTCCTCACTCTTGCTAACTTCTGCCTCCACTACCTCTCCCACCCCACTGCGGCCATCCAAAACCTTGTAGATGACCCCCAATGGCAAACCCTCCTCATGAGCTACCAACCACGCCAACCAGAGGGTCCGGAACAAGCAGCGAGTGTGGTGGTGGCAGCATGCCTTGCAGGTCGCACTGCTCTGTCAGGAATGCACCTCGATAGTGGAGAAGATATAGGGGCACTCTTGCTGGGCACAGAAGTTGCACTGTTGGAGTGTTAGGAAGACTGACATGAGGCATGAAAGGGGCCTACTAGGGTGTCAGCTGCACACCATGCACAGGGAGGGACCATAACAGCATCAGGAAGCCATGCCAGGACTTCCTGCACCTGTAAAAATGAGGGGTGTGCAGGGGAGGTAGGAGCACAAGAAGGCCGGGGGGTGCAACGGGTAGGAGGGGCAGGGGTGTGAGGGGGGGAGGGGGGAGACAGGGGCATGAGATTCCTGGGGAGTGTGCCAGAGTACACATTACTGTGGTCCGATAACAGGGGGCGCATGCTTCCATGACAACAATGGGGGAGATGGCCTGGGGGCAGGAGTTGAAGGTCCAGGCATAGGTTGCAAGCCTGGGGGGCATGTCAATGGGCCAGGGATGGGAGGAGGTGGAGTGCGCTGGCTTGTGGGTGAGGACATGGTGTTGACAAAATGATGACTAGACGACTCACAACTCTGAAAAAATCAACTGGAGTGGCATGACCAACCATCAAGTCCCACACCCACCCCTAAACTGGATGACTCATGCTACCACACCTCAAGACTTGGCGCTAATAGGAGGTAATGTCATGACCCACTTCATTTTCCATTTCTCCAACTCACCCACTTCTTCTCCACCACCACCGGCCCACCTGCCAATGCTCTGCCCAATGCACAACACTGCCCTGCCACCAGAACCCCATGCATCAGCACTCCCACTCTGCATTAGTGGCACATCAGCTTCCTTCCCCATCTGGCCTAGTCCAATCCCATGATCCTCCTTCCTCGTCCCACACCCCTAAAAGCTCACCAGCAGCCCCAGAGTCTGCATACTACACGCTCTCTGGCCACTTCCAAGTATATAAAGCTCTGGCCACCTTAGTCAGTCTCTAGACTTAGTATTAACAATATTTCCCTACTTATCCATTTCCTCTCTACTCTGTTTCTCTCTCTATCTCTCTCAATAAACTCTGTTTCACTCCTCTGTCCGTCTGATTGTCAGTTTCTACTCCTCTTTCAACTTCCTGCAATCTCTGTATTCACTCCGGTCACCTCTAACTGCCTTTGGACTACCTCGGAGTACTTTGGACTTCACGCCAAAGCCTCTTCCTACCTCCAGACTACTTTCGAGTACTTTGGACCTTACACCAAAGCCTCCTATGTCCTCCATTGCCCTTCTTAGCCCCTTCAACTAGTGGGTTCCTTGCTCTACAGAGAGCCCCCAGGTCAGCGGTCCCTGACAAATTCTAGGTCTAGGTCACATGCTGAGGTCACATGTGCAGCTGAGTTTGAAAAGAGGGAGTAAATGATAGCAAGTTGGTCAGAAATACTCCCTCTTTTGAAACTCAGCTCAAGTTGACACTTGAGAGAGTTTGGCTTCAGACTAGGTAAATCCCAGAAGTGTGGCATATGCTATCCCTCAAACCAAATAGGCAGAGGTCTGGAGGGTTGAGAGCAAGATTGAGAAGTGTCTAGAGAGTAGAGAACAGGGCTGAGGAGTGAAAAAGTAGTGGTGAACTAGTAGTCCCCTGACAAGGAAAGCATCAGCTACCAGTGCCTACAAGGGTCTATTTGGACCTAGATCTAGGTACAACTTTAGCCATATCACTGCGATTGCTTTGTTTCTTGCCTTGATATCTAGCACAGCTCTTCTCCATACTTGCAGGGCTAGAACAGGATGATCTCATTTACCAGGCTTCTTTTTTTGTCCCATACAAAGGAGCAGATTTTCTTGGCCAGTTTGTTCTCTATTTCTTTTGGCATACCTTGCACTTGAGTAAGGTATTGGGACATCCCCCCAACCACCATCTGTATAATGTGTTGTTGGCTTTCAATAGTTGGGTGGCTTTGCTCCCAGTATTTTAGAGCCCTATCTATTTTGTCCAAGACTGTTGACCAGGGGCCTTCCAAGGTCACTCCATTCCCAAACCAGGCCCCTAGAATCCTGACTGCCTCCTTGTTATTGACAATGTGGTAAGAGCTCAGGATTTCTGTAGCACTTGTGGAAGTCCTTCTTGTTGTGCATACCATTTCTCTGAAGGATTTTTTGCCTATTGGTATGGCCTCTGTTTTCTGGATGTTGAATTTTGCTGAGGATGTGATGCACCAATTGTCCAGGATTTTTGTAACTCTTCAACGCTATTGTTCTCTGACAGGAAAGTCATTGTATCATCTGCAAAGAGATTTGCAATTAGTTTTTCACCAGCACCTGGGATTTTGAACCCTTTCAGGCTAGATGCACATAGAGTTGCCACTAGGGGCTCTATTGCCAGGTCAAACAGAAGGCAAGGTAGTGGGTCCCCTTGTCTGACACCTCTTGTTACCCTCCAAGACAAGCTAAAGAATCCATTTACTATCACCTGTGATTTTGCACCTTTGTATAAGAAATTTATAGTGTTAATATAAGGTCCTGGGATTTTGAAATGGCTCAGAGTTAGTCATAGGTAGTCATGATCTATCTTGTTGTAGGCTTTTTCTTGGTCTAGCACTACTATGAGACTATTTTGTTCTATTGACTCTGCATATTCCATTATCATGCAGATTAGCTTGGTTTGGTTTGCTATACTTCTCCCCTTGATAAAACTAGCCTGGCTCTCATGAATTATAGATGGGGCTATTTCAGCCAGGCAGCTTGCCAGTACTTTTATAAAGACCTTGTAGTCTGCATTTAGGCACGTAATTGGAAGGTAGTTGGCTATGTCTATCCTGTCATTTTTTTTGTATAGGGGACACATCCAACTGCCAGCAAATCCAGAATCTCTCACCATTCCATGCTGCTTTATACTTCTATTAGCAGTTGTATTACATTGAAGGAAGGCTTGTTCAGTTTTGTGTCTTTTATAAATCTATCATTTAGGGACTTAAAGAACTCATATGTCAACCCATAAATACCAGCTGCAGAGTTGTTTTTAGACTTTTTCAGTACTTCCAGCACTTCTTTGTATTGTATTGGTTCCATTAGTTGGGCACTCTGGTCTTATGTGACTCTTGTTCTAATGTTTCTGTGTATCTTTTCTGTTGTTTGCTGGCATGTTGTGTCATCTACATCTGGTCTTCCCTTTTGCAGCTTATTATAGTAGTTTCTTGCCAGCTTAGCCATCCTTTGCAAGTGTACCTCATACTGTTAGCCTTGGGTTAGCCCCTTGACGTTATATTTTCCAAGGGCATTGATCAGATTCCTTGATTTGGATTCCTTGTTTGAACATGTCCAGTGCCTGCGAACTGTTTCGCCTTCCAGTCTGTTCCTGATTTTTGCTTGAGTTTGGATATTCTGGTGATGCTGGGATTCTAGCTCTTTCATCTTAACTCTGATTTTACCTACAGCTCGCTTCTGGTCTGCTTCATTTCAGGAGGAGTTTTGTGATTTGGTCTTCAGGGCCCTCAAGAGATCTTTCATTTGCTTTGTATAGCAGGGGGCAATGGTCTTCTCCCTTCTTTTAGCCTTTTCAATTACCTTCATCTTCCAATCCTTGTAGATGGTCTGTGGATTTAGGGTTAGCATGCAATTTCCAGTTGTATGGACACTCATAATTTCATTGATGGCACTTTACTCTAGCTCATGAACTAATTTTTGTATGTGCTTGTCTTTTGTTATATGCTGAGGAATTGACCAACATCCTTTCCCTACCATAGGAGCATTCTTGTGTGCAATTTTAACTGAGATCATTTTGTGGTCAGTGTCTGGTACCCTGGTGGGTTCAAGGTTCAATTCTCCATTTCAACGCATTTCTGATGACTTCCTTGGTGGCATATATCTTATCAATCCTAGATTGTGACCAGATTGCCTCCTGCAGGAAGGTATATGATTTTCTTGTTGAGAAGGTTGTCCTCCAACCATTGACTACCCCAAGTTTACTTTTCACTTCCTCCAAAGCCTCTCTTGCTACTAGCAGGTCATGTCTTATTGGTATGCAGTCTATTATATCTTCAACCATGTTGAAGTCCCCCATTAGTAGGTCTACTTTTGTTCTTGGGTTGTCTTCAATGAATCCACTTATATCATTTCAGAAGGCTGTATTTTCTTCCGCTTCAGAGTTTGTAACATTTGGTGCGGAGACTACCAAAATCAACAGCCTTTCCATTTGGTGCCAGTTTATATTCAGTAGGGTGGCTCTACCTGGCACAATATCCATGAGTTGAGCATTCTTTACATTGGTTAGGTCCTTATTCATCACAATTGTGACCCCGCCATGCTCTGTTGGATTTGTTGGATCTTTAGAGATGAGGACCTTCAGCCTTTTGGAGAATAGGTTTTTGATTTCATTTTTTTGCTCATCTGACAGATGGGATTCTTTGACTGCTAGGATCTCAATTCTTTTGTCTCTAACCAGTTGGTTTATATGTAGCTGCTTCAATTGTCTTTGTCTAGCATCTGTGTAGCCTTGTATATTTAATGAGGCAACTTTTATTGACGCTTTTATGTTTTTCTTGCATCGGCATGTGTTAGCACAGTTTGAGCAGGGCTGGCCTGAGTGCAAACCCTCCATCTATGTTGGGCTAGGGTCAAAGTTGGGCCCTAGCATCGCTGAATGCAATTCTCCTGCTGTCTGCAATAACAGAGCTGACTGCTCAGGAAGAATCAGGTCATTCCTTCTGGACCTTGATGGGCCACTCACTATTTGCATCCCTTGCCTGCCACTAATTGCAGTAGGGCTTTCTAGAGTGATGACTTTGCCTAGAGGGGCAGACCATGGATCCTTGCTTGGAGTGTCTGACAACTTCTGATCTACTCCAAGCTCACTCTGGTCACTCACCCCTTGTCTGCTCCTGCTAATTGCCTCTTCATCCTCAAGGGGCCTGCCAGTAGAGATTGCATGCCCCCTTTCAGAGCCACAATGCCAAGAACCTGAAACCAAAAACCCTGTTGAGTTGAAGAATAATCCATAATTATGATTTGTTGTAGCAGATGTAGATACGTCCTTGGGGGTGGCTAGCTGAGCCATCCCAAGGTTTGGTGGTCTCTTCCCTCATCACACTTAATAGGAAGTGTGCATATTAGGAAAGGTGGTCTAGACCTGACATAGCCCTATTGATGGCCTCTGGTTAGTTTATATGCCTTCCACACCTACCTGCCTCCTATTGCCTTGAGTGTTGCAAGGAGCATGACCTGGCTCACAGTCTCACCTCAACTTATTGGGCCCACTTCCTGCCCAGACTGGGCCTGTTACTCCTCTTACCATACTTCAGGCCAGGGCTTGTAGCAATCAGATGCATGCAAGGAGCCCTGCGGTGTCCATTCATCATGTTTTTTCTGGACTTGTAGCATCTGGCACAATATCAGGCCTAGGGTAGTGATCACGCTTGACCCAACAGCATTGTTGCATTAGAAACTACATTAGTTATGGTAGGGTACATAGGTCCAGATGTTGTTCTGTTCAGAGCTGCTCCTTGACCCGCAGCCTTGTCCTCCTCTGCTAGTGTTGTGCCCCTTAATTTTATAAGCACTTTCTCAGCCTCACCCTCTTCCTCCCCTGAGGTTGTCTCTGCTAGGTGGCTTGCCAAAGCACTCTCTAAAGTATTCCATGTTATTTGGTTTTGGGCCTGTCCAGTCCTGGGTCAATGGAAGAGGGCATGGATGAGCGGAGTGCATATCAGCCTTACACTAGGCACATTCTACCAGGCACACTTACCAATCTCCAGTAGGTGTGTTGCTATCTAGTAATGGGGAGCACAGATGGCCTTAATAACAGCCCTATAGAGGTCTGGGTTCTTTGTGAGGGGCTTACCTGTGAGCTGCCAGATTGGGGCTAGGTCACTATGAGTGTTATTGGTCTCAATGTACAAAAGGTGACAGGAATTGGTTGCCATGAGAGTGCATTCATCAGTGGATCCAGGGACATTACTGTCTAATAGCACTGCATTTGCCGCTGCATGTAACCAAGTGTTGTGCCACAGGGTGGACTTGATGACCCCTAGGGCCATTGCATGTGCATCCTCTCCCTGCTTTACAGCATTGCCCAAGATATTTATTATGACTCATGACCAATGTCAAAGTGCAAGACTGAGAAGGCTAGAGATGGGCTTGTGGCAAAGGTTTGTTGCCAAAGCAGGAAGTTCTGCAGAGTCTCTGAGAAGCCAGAGAGGATGAGCATCTAGGAGGTCTGAAAATTACTCCTACTCTTTGACTTAGAGTGAGTGAGGGATTGCTTTTGCAAGAGACAGGCAAGCTGGGCCCTCCTGTATGCCCAGCACCACCAAAAAATTCAGAATATCAATATTAATAGAAGGGTTTGAGGTGAAAAGGTTTGTGCCAGCACTAAAGGAGATTATAGCAAGGTAACGGTCTGGTTCTGCTGACACCTTCTCAACTAGCATTTGGTTTAGGTTTGCTACAAGGTGTTTGAATGGGATTACCAGGCAAGGGAAAGTTGCCTGAGTAAATAACATCACATTCACAGCTGGGTAGACTGAGGGCTCGGGGCCTCATTGGGAGAGCTGGATGTTGGGGTTGTTGTTGACATCTATTAGGAGGTCCACTATGTTAAAGGGGTCCAGCCATATGAATGTGTTCATCTTTTTGATTAGCAGGCCTCTTGTCAGGCATGGATCCCATTCATTCAATGTCTCCATGTCCTGGTTCTGTGGTGTCTTTGGAGACAATCAGATACTGGCATGCTGGACATTTGTGGACAAACCTCTTCATTAGTATGGGAGCGTTTTGCACAATTTGGGGACAGACCTGAGTCTATCTGTGGTGCTTTTCCTTGTTCCATTGGGGCCAAGAGTGTGTAATAGATTTGTATTATATTGCCTAAGTGACATGGCCATGTATGCAAGGTCAGATCAAATGCATAGGCTGAAATATAAGAGCAAACTAACAAGCTGTTGATAGTAAATCTTGATGTCAATATTGAGAATCTCAAAAAGTAAATTCAGAGATAGATCTGGAAGATTATGAAGCAAATAGTGAAAGGAGACTTTTGATTTCTTGACATCAATAATGTTGGAGTCAGGACCTCAGTCTGTACTATATAGAATCAACTCTGTTTTGTACCTAGATAATACAAAACACTGTAACTGTTTATCTAGGATCTGGTAAGCATTGTGTTTTGTAGGTATGTATGAGTATCAGTCATCCTATTGACTGAGGGTAGTTGGTAACTTGTGTAGGTATATATATCTACTTTATTTGCATTGTATGTATTGCATTGGCCATGGTTGGCATTGTTTGTGATGTAGTGGCATGATGCCATGCTTATAGTGTAATCCTGTGAAATTGTAAGATGTAAGCAGATTATTGACAAAACTCTGTTGAGATAACCAAAGATTTACATTGTGTGCAATTGAAATGAGGTCCTCCATTGACAAAGTCAAAATGTTTGTTGGGTTTCAAAATAAGCCAAGTGTAAAGTGGTATAGAGGCAAATAATTATATACAGTGGCTCAAAAAAATGTCCCAATGTTTTATACTTTTTGAAAGATGACATTGGCATAAAGGATTGTGTAGAGCAAAATACAAAGTAAGTTCTCAGAGTCAGACACAGAAGTGTAGATGACTGTATTAACCTGTAGAGCAAAATACAAAGTAAGTCTACAGGAGATAAATAAGTAAAGGTGGTAACAAAGTAATGAAACAACTAACATATCCTCAGAGTCAGACACAGAAGTGTAAATGGCTGAAGAAAGAGCAGCTTGTGCATACATTATTTTATAGGGAGAAATAAGGTTTGTAAGTAAAGAATAGTAAATAATGATTGAGAGAAAGAAAATCAAATCATGACACTAGGCTAATAAGACAGAAATGGAAATTCTTGGCATTGGTCTGCCAAAGCCATCACTCAACAGATTGGAAATATATAAAATTCTGGTTAAATCATGTAAAATACTATGGCATCATAGTTACAAATTGCATTTCAGTTTATGTAACTTCAATCAAAACTGATGGAGTAATGGCCATTTTAAAATATTCACTCATTGGGATAGCTTTTTGAGCATTTCCAACTTTGCAAGTTTATCCCTATTTTAGTTATAAATAAAGAGTAAGTTGCATGTGGAAATATTAATGGAGTCAATATTTGAGAGTGGTTCAAGTTGGTTGAATCACATCTTGACCTTCAACCACTATCATAGAAGCTACCTCTCTTGCATAATGCTCTATTGTTGCTTCTATCCTTGCTCAAAAATATTCTCTGCATAAGATTGGGGCTAAAACTAGTCTAGAAAAGTCTATTATTGAGAGGATTAGTAGAGAGTTGGAAGTAGACAAGGAAAACCATCCTGGAGGCTGTCTAGCTAAGCTTACTCCATGTGATAAACAGGCTATTATTTGACAAATCTCAACTGGGAGACTTGATACAGCTATTCAGGCCACCAATTTTATTGACAACATCATTTCCAACCCTGTCTCTCCTTGGACTGTCCAGACTGTGCTGAGGAAGGAGAGGTATTGGTCTGCTACAAAGAGGAAAATTCCTATGCTCAAAGCTAGACATTGGCAACTATAACTTAGATGGGCTCAAGAGCATCAAAACTGGACTGTAAAAAACTGGAAAAGAGTGTTGTGGACAGATGAGACAAAGATTAACAGGATTAAGTCAGATAAAAAGCAGTATGTGTGGAAGCTAAAAGGAGGAGGCATTTCAAACTGAACTACTACACTTACTGTAAAACATGGAGGAGGGAATAATCTCATGGTATGGGGCTGTATGGTGATGAGCCCCCGGTTTGGCCCAACGCATTTTAAGCCTTTAACACACCAGTACTGACCCAAGGCAGCAAGACCCCAGCAGCCCCCTACAAGCAAGTCCCCCACGCAGCACCGACGCATCCTCGCAGCCAACTACAACATCTACAGGCAACGGTAAAACTACTCACGTGACAGTTAGCCTTGCCACCTGCTCCACGGGAAGTCGCGGACATCACCAGCTCGCAGGCTCTCCTCTCCATGAGGAGCATCCCACTACCTCCAAACTCGACACGTCCCGGTCATGTGACGCATCACGACCCCTACCTGCACGTGCCGCCCCCACCAGGATGATTAATGAAAACCACGCCATCACCCCTGCATACAGGCTCCACACTCCGCTGGCATTCCCCACCGCCATTGGCAGCTCACCGCCAGCTCGGCCTTCCTCTTTGAGTCAGAATATGTCCATATTTGACTCAACAATGACAGATGATCAACAGCTGGCACTTTCAGTCACCACCACCACACGCCACATTACAATTTAGCGCCCACCCTTGTCAAGACTTTGATTGACACCCTGCATGTTATGTGGCGGCATGCCCAAGCTAACCGCCCGCATGACGCTCCCTGGATATCATTTACCTTCTTTATAGTCTTATT
>JAGGAT010000845.1:0-16242 GCA_017657195.1 Termitomyces sp. T70a | reverse complement strand
AAGAGATAGTTCAAAAGTTTACATCCCTGTTTCTAAGGGAAAAAGTTGTTTTTTATCTCACAAAAACCTCAATGGTATTATTATTATGTTTTCCATGTGAAAAAAGGTGCAAAAAAAGTTATCATTCTTACTTTGGAAACAGTTGGGAAATATGAATCTAATTTTCTGAAATTTTCCAAGAGAAACTGCTTACATATTTTCTAGAGACAATTCATTTGGAAACTGAGTAACAGGTTTCTCAATCACTTTTTCCAAAGGAAACATATTTGGCTGCCAGCAGTGCCAGAGTAAAGTTGCTGTCGATGGCTATACTATTCTCATCTTGGTGACTTGCTCGTCGTGTGATCCGCTCAGACTCTTGGCAGTTGCTAGCAGGTGGTGCCTTGGAGACGACGCCACCGTGGCAGATAGTGTCTTCAAATTATTAGATGCCACAACGAGTGGTCTTTCAGAAGGGACAAACGAATTGACTGCATCTGAGGCTCACAAGGTTCGTTCCTTCTATCTTTCTGCATTTGCTTAGGCCAAGAAGGAGCGTATAGGTGAAATAGAACTCGACAAGGCAGATGTCATTGTAAGCCCCCGGCCAATTCAATGTTGAGGTTTGGGCCTAATGACTGCATAGGTGTCTGCACTAGAGGACGAGATGCAAGGCATATTGCAGTCAATCAAGGGCAGTATTCGACGTGTATGAAGCAGGTCAAGGGTGGACTCACGAGGTATAGGAAACTTGCAAAGGATGTGCACTTGTGCGGAGCGGAGGTGTGGGTGTGGGTGTGAAGAGTTCGGACGACCCGTATGGTGAACAGTGGTGAACAGGGCGATCGGGCGCGGCTGCTTGTTGGGACGCAGACATTGGAAGAGAGAAGTCGATACGCAAAGAATCGCGTTGGAAGCGGAGGATCAGGGCTGTCTTTGGTCAAACCCATGGCTGAGATATCTTCTATTGACTATGAGGACCTAGGATGAATCATTTATGCCGGTGATTCAGTGCGAACTTCGATTTTTTTTGGATCACAACTAGTCGTAGCTCCCAACTCACTGTGGCACAAATCTTTCATCTCCTCCAATTTCACTACATCCCAAATGATAACGAGACTTCTGTACAAAAGTTTACTGTCCGCAAATCAAGTTCAAAACAACCTTGATGGTGTTTTGAGCCCAGAGTTACACAGCACCAGAAGGCAAACTACATATAACCGAGATGGTGGTACGTCCTTTCTTTGTTCCATCCAGTATCTTTATTCACTTCTATAGTGGCTGTCAGAACTCCACACTGCGCAACCATCTTCTACTGCGCAAACACACCTGCAAAGTCCAATGTTTCTGACTTGAACATATCTTGTGTTGGTACTTGGTGGCTTGAAGCATTTGCCGCTTCTGATGAAAAGTCCATTGTAGAAGCTATTGGACTAATTGCTACTGGTGCCTGCATATGCTTCATATCTACGTAGAGAGGTCTTCATAATCCACTCCTGCATGAGTAGCACCTGACTTGGCAGCGTATCCGGACGCTGGGATGTCTGATGCCTTGCACTTCTAAGCGCGTTGATGCACACTGGTGGCTTTGTACTAAGAGACCGACGAAGGCTAAGCGACTGGTGGTCAACCATGCTTTCTCGTGGAAGCACATATTTCTGGCAGAGCTTGAAGATTGAAGTATTATTGGGACTGATGCGGAAGGCAAAGTTTGAGCTAAAAATCGTATTCAGGACTGGATCAATCTCCAGATTCGCCCATGCTAGCATTAGGCCTGTTCCTGAATCCATCACTGTTACGCGGCTAGGACAGGATCCATGGCAGTCAAACACTGGCGGCCCCGTGGCTTCCATATTATATCAGCTGGTTCCTTGCATAGTCAGGGTGGAGAAGATGAGGGACACCGTCTCCGGGAAAGCCATGAGATTTGTGGACGTTGAATATGTAGTTATCTCGCGATTGTCACTTCTAGTGTTCGGACCCCAATCCCTTCATTGTTCCAGGTTGTCGTGCCCCGTTCTTTCTTTCGTTACGGTGTCATACTGAAAATTGGTCCTCATCAAGTAGAATTTGCCATGGAACTTCTGGAACCGGACATGTTAATGAAGAAGCTAGAAAATGTCGCTGGCATCTCAGATGATTATCTCTTGTCTGACGAGGAGATCCTACGTAGACGTATCCTCCTCTTGAAGGCTCGAGCGAACTTACAGTATTCCCCCATTGGAGTGTTCATGGAAAGAACACCTCCAATCAAAGCTACCGTACATATTGCCAGGCTTTCCATTGTTGTGGCAAACCATAAGCACCTTTCTCAAGAGATCCTGGAACTCACGACCCAATTTCTTCCAAAAATCGGAGATACTTGATTGAGGTACTCCCAAGATTGACCAAAGCTCCCTGGTTATTGGGACATGTCTGTAGTCGCTGGAGAATCATCTCTCGCTTTGTGCCCGACCTCTGGGGACCATCAAGTTTCTATGCAATATGTTTTCATGGACCTTGAATATTCTCACAAAGATTACAGGATACCTCTCAGATTACTTGAATATGCGACGTAGATTGACCGGAGGTCACGCAGTTTCTACAATAGAGAGCACGATGAACCTATAACAGTCAACTTCATAAACGAGGAGATCAGGTTAGTTTTACGAGCACAAGTATCGGTACAAGTCTATCACTCTGACTGCAAAGACATGGATACCAGTAGGCCAGAGAAGTGCATTTCGTGCCTGCGCAGTCGTTGAAATGATTGGAAGGAGTCTGTCGGAAGCAAAATTGTATATCAGATTAGATATCGACAAAAAATTGACTGTACGTGACTTGGATCGATAATAGACATCCGCGATTTACACGATACGGGCTCTTAATTCTCTCTCGTGCCTTCGTCCGTCAAGGGCTTGTACACTATCTTTTTATCGTTCCCTACAATTTTGCTATCGTCGCATGTCACAGACAATAGAACTTGCCCAGGTTTGTCTTCTCTTCCCATTTTAATTATTATCACACATTTAATTCTCTACATAGACCGGCAAGCGCGACCATCTTCAGGCTCTTGAGCAGCAATACCAGGCTCGGTGGCGTGAAGAGCGCCTTTTTGAAGTCAACGCACCCTCCTCCGAGGAGCTCGCTGGCCTCACCGCTGAACAGATCCGCTCACAGTATCCCAAATGGTTCGGCAATTTTCCCTTTCCATACATGAACGGCAGTCTGCACTTGGGTCATGCGTTCACTATATCAAAAATTGAATTTGCGGCTGGTTACCAGCGAATGTTGGGCAAACGTGTCCTTTTCCCTCACGGTTTTCACGTCACAGGGATGCCCATCAAGGTACGCTCGTTACATGGCGTTTAAATCAAACTCACAAGATGAGTAGGCTTCCTCAGACAAAATTATCCGCGAGATCGAACTGTTTGGCCCCGATTTTGAACGGTTCGAGGAGGTGACAGCGAAACTTGCGACTGAAGAGGCCGAGAAGGAGGAGGCTGAAGCTGCTGCTGCCGTCATCGATGGCATCGTTGACAAAAGCAAGGCCAAGAAGGGCAAACTTGCTGCAAAATCAACTGGACACACTTACCAGTTCCAAATCATGGAGTCCATTGGCATTCCTCGTGCCGAAATCAAGAAGTTCGCGGATCCTTACCATTGGTTGACTGTGTTCCCACCTATTGCCATTGTACGTGCCGTCGCTTCTTGCTCTATGTTCATCACTCATATGTCTTTTAGGACGACAATAACGCGTTCGGTGCTCGCATCGATTGGCGTCGTTCATTTATTACCACAGACGCCAACCCATATTATGATTCATTCGTTCGGTGGCAGGTCAATAAGCTACACCAACTAGGCAAGATCAAGTTCGGCGAGCGCTATACTATCTACAGTCCTAAGGATGGCCAACCATGTATGGACCACGATCGTTCTGATGGGGAGGGTATCGGACCTCAGGAATACACTGGTATCAAAATGGAAGTTCTTGAATGGAGTACTGCGGCCAAGGAAACTATTGAAAGTAAGGTGGGTAACCGTAAAGTGTTCCTCGTAGCTGCCACTCTCCGCCCTGAGACCATGTACGTGTCTTGGTCCTCTTTTCAGTTTAGTAGTACTGACGTTATGCAGGTACGGCCAAACAAATTGTTACGTTGGAACATCCCTCAAATACGGCGTCTTTGCTATCAATGACAAGGAGGCGTTTGTTTGCACTTATCGCGCAGCGAGAAACATGGCGTTCCAGGGTATCTCAACACCACGAGGCGAGATAAACCAACTCCTGGAAGTCACTGGCGACAAGCTCGTCGGAACCAAAATCAAGGCTCCTTTCTCTCTTAACCCCGAAGTTTATGTATTGCCTATGGACAACGTTCTCGCAACCAAGGTCAGCGCTCGCCATGTATTGCTACTCTCTCAATTAATCCTTCCTAGGGAACCGGTGTCGTCACTTCCGTCCCCTCCGATTCCCCCGACGATTGTCAAACTCTCTACGACCTCCGTAAAAAAGCCGCATTCTACAAGATCGACCCATCGTGGGCCGCGATTGACCCGGTTCCTGTTATCTCCACCCCTACGTACGGAGACTTGTGTGCACCCGCCCTTCTGTCGGCCCTCAAGGTGCAGTCGCAGAAAGACACTAAACAACTGACGGAGGCGAAGGAAATCGCGTACAAGGAGGGCTTCTATAATGGTACGATGCTTGTTGGAGAATTCAAGGGCCAGAGCGTGCAAGACGCGAAACCTAAGGTCCGTCAATGCATGATCGAGGCGGGGCTGGCGTTTGCATACGCCGAGCCGGAGGGTTTGGTCATCTCGCGAAGTGCGGATGAGTGTGTTGTGGCGCTTATGGACCAGTGGTATTTGGACTATGGAGAGGAGGGTTGGAGAGATCAAGTGGAGAAGTGAGTTTTTTTCGTTCGTCGATGGGACCATATATTGATTGGGCTCTAAAGGTTGTTGGTCAAGATGAACACCTATAGCGTTGAGACTCGTAATCATTTTGAGAAGACCTTGGCGTGGCTCAACAAGTGGGCATGCGCGCGCACTTACGGTCTTGGTTCCAAGCTCCCTTGGGATCCTCATTTCCTTGTCGAGTCTCTGAGCGACTCAACTATCTACATGAGTTACTACACTGTTGCGCAGCTTCTGCATGGTATGAACACATTCCTTGCGTCCTTAATTTTTATATTCTTATTCTCTTATAACCTTCAGAGAACAGTCTCGATGGGTCCAAGCCCGGTCCTTTAGGGATAACTCCCGACCAAATGACCGACGAAATCTGGGAGTACATCTTATGCGACGGTCCCTTCCCTGAACCTTCACCTCTTGCCCGTGAAAAGGCGGACGCCCTCAAGCACGAATACTCTTACTTTTATCCCTTCGACATCCGTTCTTCCGCCAAAGATCTCGTCCCTAACCACTTGACATTCTGTTTGTACAATCATGCCGCCATTTTCCCTGTCGACAAGTTCCCCTTGAGCATGCGCACGAATGGCCACTTGACGCTGAACGGGAAGAAGATGTCGAAGAGTACCGGTAACTTCTTGACTCTGCGAGATGGAATTCGCAAATTCGGTGCGGACGCCACAAGGTTGTCGTTGGCTGATGCTGGTGATGGGCTCGAGGATGCGAACTTTGAGGAGAAGACTGCGAATGCGAATATCCTTCGTGTGCATACGCTTTTGGGTTGGTGCGAGGTATGGTTGTGCTCAAAGCTTTTGTTTCATGTCCATGAACTTATGATTGTTCTCTAGGATGTTATCAAGGACGAAGCGAACCTTCGCAGTGGTCCTCGCAACTACCATGACGATGTCTTTGAACACGAAATGAATGAGCTCATTAACATTACCCAGAGCCACTACGAAGCGTAGGTCATTACCCTTTCAACACATATGCTTTGTCACTAACTTCTCTTTGCAGGATGAACTATAAGGATGCCGTCAAATTTGGCTTCTACGAGTTCCAAAGCGCTCGTGACTGGTACCGCGAAGTGACCTCAGACGTCGGGATGCATCGTGACCTCGTGCGATACTGGATCAACGCCGCCGCGCTCATCATCACCCCGATCGCGCCCCACTTTGCCGAACACATCCACTCTACCATCCTCAAATCCCCTACCTCCATCCAGCTCGCCCTCTGGCCCGCACCCACGAAGCCTGTCGACAGAACAGCCCTCGAGGCCGCGGTATACATGCGCGACACGATTAAGACTATCCGCGATGCAGAGGTCTCCCTACTCAAGATGCTGCTGAAGGTCAAGGGCAAGAAGGGACCAGGCGGACCGACGACGGCGTTCGATCCGAAACTGCCGAAGAGCGTGCGAATTTATGTCGCGACGACATTCCCTGAGTGGCAGGATACTTGTGTGCAAGCAGTGAAAGATGCTTATGATGAGCAGACGGACAAGATTGATGATGCGAAGGTGAAGGTGCTATTGGCAGAACGTGGTCTTATCAAGGACAAGCGTGCTATGCCTTTCGTTCAGGCGTTCAAGGTCAGTATCCTCTATTGACTTGCCATTACGTATACAAAGAAATTTTCGTCTATAGAAACGCATGGCCCAATTCGGTGCCCAGACAGCCTTCAGGCGCGCTCTGCCTTTTTCTGAGAGCCAGGTCCTACGAGAAATCCTCCCTTATCTCGGGAAATCTTTGGGTCTAGTTGATGTAGAGGTTCTTTCCGTCGAGGAGGCAAGGCAGAAGGAGGGTGAAGCAGGCTGTACAAAGAGCATCATTGACAGCTCGGAGCCTGGTGCTCCTGCCTTTGAATATCGTAACGTATAAATGCAATGTAATAAAATTTTTTGGCATATAGAAGTTATCACTAACGGTACAGTCGAATAATATTTGAGTTGCCTGATGATGAACATGTAAGGAGGCGATGAGAGGCCATGCGATACAATTTTCGAACATTACTGCATAAATGCTTGTCTCATTGACGGGACTAGCGGATTCTGTCGGCCCGTTGTCGACAACATACTGACCAACGAAAGGAGCCACGATTGTGGACGACGAAGTAGAACTAGAAAGTTTTGAAGACTTAATTCTGGAAACCCTCTTACTCGAGCATATGTGGAATAGGCAGTCGTCTTCTAGTTGAGTCTTTACAACCATTAATTGAGCACAACGTGCCAATCAATTATAATTATTGTGCAAAGGATGATTCCATGAATCTTGACACTATTCGGTCCATGTCTACCAGAGACTCAAAGAAGTCTAATTTAAATGGAGTCCGTCTGACATTGTGCTTTCGTCTCGTCCTGTTTAGGCTGGCCATTTAAGGGTTCATTACGGATGAAACGGCCAGGCCAGAAAGGCGTGTATATCGAAATAGCAAGGAAGAGAGGGAGTGTGTCTAGACCATAGAAGAAGGCTTCGGTCGTCGCAAGGAATCCTTGATACCCTTGGGAGAGTTCGACGACACGATAAAAAGAACGAATCTGTAGAGAATGTGGATGTTGAATACGCGGACGAAGTGCTGAGTACCAAGTTCTCGCACCAAAATACCAAAACAGCTAATACAAAGCACATTGGAGAGGGTCCGCCAGTCGTTATACCAAGGTTTGGCTATGTCTCGATTCCAAGTCTCTGGATTTTTGGTACGAACACGGTAGAGAAATACTCCATAGATTACACTGAATGTAGCGAATGACACTAGTTGGAGTATCAGACCGATGAGGAAAACCTAGTGTGTGTTTATTGAACGTAGAAGAGGTATTATATGGTTACTGACTCTTGACCCTGTTTTGTTAGCCTTCTCGGTCTTAGCGGCCGCAGAAAGGCCACCTCCTGCAGCCTGGGGAGAGGATTAGTCAAAATTTCTAGTCCAAGAGCGACAAAACTGACTTGGATTAGGAACGTTGTCACATCGGAGGTTACGAATGCTGCCGTTATTTTACGAGGAGAGACTAATAGGTGTTTATCGAGGCCAAGATAGGTTGCCATTCGGCCAAGAAGGACATAGTTCGCTGCAATGAATGCACATGGCTAAAAGTTATAAGAACAAGAGGGATGAGAGAAACTGAGGACGGACTGAAAGCACGACAAACATGTCTTCAACAATGTAAATTGTCAAGGAGTCTGGGTGTCTGTTGAGAGCAAACCGCATGGAGAGACCAAATGCAAAACCTGTCCATCATGTCTCTGGATGAATATTTCGCCATAAGTTCAAATCTCACATACAGTATTCGCCAATAACAAGAGCGAGCATCCATTTTGCTCCCCATCTAAAAACACAATACGTCTGTGAAATGGCTACCACCATAACTAGAGCTGTTTAATGGACATGAGAAAGGCTAAGGAACAGCATTTAAAATTGGATATACACGCACTAAAAGAGACTGCGGTGAGCGAATTTGTCGCAATATACTTCATAGGATTGTTGATATCGTGCTTAGGATCAGCGTAGGGGTCAAAGCCTTCAGGTATCCCAGGCGGTAGAGCTGCAGCTACTTGGACTTGTTGCCAGTGAGCCACCATCACAAGGCCAAGGATAATGGCAATTATTCGTTGAAAACGTCCAAGCACCATGCGTGTGAGAACCATGGGAGGTATAACGAGATTTTTAGGGACACAGCATTTGCGCAGACATTGAATACTAGGTTTTTGAGGTCAGTCGGGGAAATCATATCGCATGTTGTCAACGGCTGATCGGCTGATTAGATTTGTTCCGGGCTTTTCTCTATCCAAAGACGGACAACACGCTGTCTGTGAGATGTTCGAATAATTTACAGACCTTGGTGAATGAAAAAGGGAAAAAGAACGGGTAAAAATCCGCAAAAATGCAGGTTCAGACCTGACTTCTGCGTTCAATCTGAAGTCCGCATCAACGCTGCGCGCCAGAAACGGGCCGGTTGTGTCAATTAAATGAGTCAGCCTATTGTCTCCGAAGGAGGTACTGTATGACATGTTTCTGAACACGTTTGAGGCTGTGAAAGCTGGCTTCATTCCATTGGCCGCATCCACAACGAGCGTTGCCGCCATGGTGATCGAGGATTGATTGGAGCAAGTATTGACCTTTTGTTGATGGTTCTCACTGACCTTGAATGACATGTGCATTCTGCTGTCTACCTTTGCATCCTGTAAGAACAAAACTTCGAGTCCTCTTGAATCACGCGTCCGTCACGTGACACGATGATTTCTGACGCGAATGAACTGCCCTCAAACATAAACCTGTCCTTCTGAATATGCCCGGTCCATCCAATACTCAAAAGAAACGTAAATCAAAAGGCAAGGGCACTAAGAAAGGGCATCAAGCAGTTACAGAAAAGTCTCTTCCATCGTTGTCGGACGCTGATTTGGACAAGGATACTTCAGGGCCGTCGGCGCGCTCGCCATGTCGAACATCCACGTTGTGCACCCGTACAGGACATGTGCATGAAACAGGGACTACGGTGGAGCATGGGAGACTTGGAGTTGCTGAGAATCGCGAGCACAAACCATCTCATCCTAAAGTTGAATTGGAGACGGCCGTGCCTCAACCCCCGTTCATTCATGACCCGGGCAATGGACCGCGAGTACGGGACGTGCGCACGTTTCTTTCATCCAAGTTCTTTGCTCAACCACCCGCTCTTAACGTACGTCCCCTTAATATCTTCGTTATGGCCAAGGCTCCAGTGCTTTGGTAGGATCCGTTGTGTGCCGAGTTCGCACAGAAGGAGGTGCTTGAGATGCTCATGACAGTGCTGCCAGAAGAAGTCGCACTCGTGCGTTTTCAATACCTCGTCTCTGGATCCTGATAAAGTCAACTACTTCGTAGATTCTATGGTACAATAAAAGCCGTTCCACAAGTCGAATATGTCCGGCATGCCATCGCCTCTATCGCCTCGGTGACACACTGGCAGATCACATACCTAACCAAGCCCCTTTTGTCGGCATGGACTCGTCGTTAAAAATCCAAAGAGAGCAAACTTTGAGTGGATTGTGTATGTCTTTGATTTATCTATGGACCTTGTTGTTCCACCTTCCTGATAGCATTTGAACAGGTTCTCCTATGTGTTTCATTGCTGCATCGTACAGCTATCCTAGCGCAATCAAATCTGCTTGGGGTCGCACAGCGGGTGAGATCGACGATCGCACATGGGATGTGTTAAATACTCGGCCTCCAGAAGACTCTGTGGGTGACCCAAATTTGACTATGCTAATGCGCATGACTAGGTTAGATGATCTTGGGCTGGGTCAACTGTGTCTGGGTCTTGATCCAGAGGACGTGTCGAGATGAGTAGGAGCAGTAAGGACGGAATAGGCTTTGGTTATTCCAGGGAATAGTCTTGATGTTCTTTCCGTGTAACTTGAAGTGACCTGTCGATTTAGGACTTGGCATCTTACCACTTTTCTAATACAATCTCGATTTCCATATGCAGCGGACTCGTACTTCGTGTTTTGTTGTCCTTCCTACGTGGAGACAATGCTGGCAACTCGTTGATATCCTACTTAAGGCTGGGTAAGGCCATTTCGCATGGTATTGTGTGGCGGGTTGGCGTAATGGTAACGCGTCAGTTTCCGGTTCCATCTCATAATGAAGCCGCACAGCTGAAGATTCCGGGTTCGAGCCCCGGGCCTGTCGTTTTCCCGCTAACCTGGACGCTTGAAACACTTACTTCACTTCTAAAGCATGCCTGGAACCTGGAAGACTTCACATGTTGATTGCTTTGGAACATATTCACTTGATGCTACTTGGAAACATGTGTATCATCCTGTCAACTATACCGCATGTATTGTACACATGTGGGCCTACAATGGCATCTGCGACTTTGCCACCGGCTACCATCTGCTTGTTCTTCGACCTTCTATCAACTTTGTTCCAGAAAAGTCCACCCTTTTGTTTCCTGTTGTCTCGAGAAATTCGGAGTCTAAATGTACCCACAAACCACTGCTTATAAAAACCAGCATCCCAAGCGCCTAATTGCCCAACGACTCTTCATCAGCCACTATCTCTAGGTTCTCCAAGTACCTCCTCCACAACATGGACAACATCATCGTGTTGTGACCTCGTGCACACGCCCAAGGCTGTATCTCAGGCATCTTCTCGCCCTTCCGAGTCGCACTTGAGCTTGAGGTGGAAGCAAGCCATATTTTCGGCCATGCGCCACACAAGACCCAACTGACTCGTTGAAAGGCATCCATGTGCTGGTTCGTGTCTTCAGACAGATGTCGATAACAACTCGCCTGATTTCGCCCCTCTTCTAGCAGTTGCACGGTGATCTACAATATAGGTCGCCACATCTCCCAATTACACAACACTTCCCTTGTGAAAAGGGTTGTCCTTGACTATATATTGTGTGCCTCAAGGTAAGGTTCTGCATTTACATCATCCACTGCTCGAGCTTATGTTCGGGAATCGTCGCAGACCTTCTCAAGTTATTCAAGTTGTGAAATCAAGGTACGTTGCTAAACTTATCTATCGTCAGCTCTCTCTCATAATAATCCAGAGCTCAAGACACCTTCAAGTATCAAACCTTTTGTGTGATTGTGTGATTGCGTGAACCTTTTGTCCCTCTATCCGTCTTTCTCGCACTTTTGTTTTCTTCTGCTCTTTCTTTTCACTTTTTACCCCCAGCGTCATGTACACAATCTTCTTGCCCTTTCTACCCTCGCATCATGGAGCCCTTGCAGGTGCGCTTCCCTACCGTCTTGACCGAGGTAGTTGTTAACGTCTTATTTTATAGTTGGGAGCTCCAGAATGCCTACACATAAACTATCATGGCTGTCGATCCCAGTTATTCCGTCCAGTAGGTTGATCCGAGTGCTTGCAGCTTTCGAGGCTGATTAAAATACCTTGCCAGTGTAAAAGCAAGCTCTGACCAAAGCTCTCTCAACATCTAAATGACGGAAACAACATACAATCGATTGCAATCCGAAGCCATGTCCTTTTTCCGGAGGACGTCTTGGCGTTCGTGCTAAGATAAGCTTGATAAAGTCTTTGTGTTTCTTGTCTTGTAAGTTGTTCGAGGTTCCACATAGCTCTCTTAACTCACTGTGTGCTTCACAGCCATCAATCGGAAGGATGCGACACCATTTGTGTCTATCAACACCGACGATTGACGAGTTATTGTAGTCGATCTTGTCCCAGTCGACTTCATACACAACTTTTCATACACATACGCATATTTACTTAGATGAATTCAGAAAAATTGTGCCTTTATTATGCCTCCATAATTTGTGACCTGAACTAGTAAGACTTGGACCCCATGAGGTCCCTTACAGTGCAGTGCCCATCCGGGGCGCTTGCGTGCTTCTCTAGTGGTCCATCTGAATTCAAGGTCAATCATGAGACTCGTTTGGCTGAAACTTGTAATGAACATTGACAACGAACGCATCTTCGCCTACCATTCCTACCAGAAACACGCGCTCTCTGAAGTCCGACTCTAGCCTTTCGTCACATCCTTTCAACGTCTTTCCCTCCATATCCTCTCCTTTCGCATATCAAGACTTCGGCATCATGAAGCGCACTGCATTCATTCCAGTTGTAGCATTGAGCTACCTTCCTCTCATTTTCGGAGCAAATACCTTGTCGGAGTAGGGAAAGACGAAACGACGGGGTTCGTGTGCTCATACAAGGTTTTAATCTACCTCGCTCAGCATGAAACTCAGTAAAAAGGGCCTTGGTTTCGACCCTTCTGTTATACATCCTGCTGTAGGTGATATCATTGTATGGGATTGTTGTTCTTGTTTTTGGGCATGTTCTGAACATTTTGGACAACGAGCTTGTGTTTGAGGGACTTCCTATCTATACTTCAATTGAGTACATTCGTACGCTACCACTATTACATTGTACGTATTATACGATCTTTGCTAATACTTAAACGGTGGGAGGAAGAGTCTGATCATCAAGATCTCTTTGATGAATGCCACCACGTGGATCGTAGAATATTAACGACTCGGTTACTCCTCATACATTCACGACAATGAGCAGCGTATCGCGCAGTCTGAGCGATGTCCCTGAAGAAGGAACACTGACGCCCACAGCAACGACTTCAAGATCAATTCCTTTGTCGACATCACCAGTGCCCGGAACTTCGACCAGTGCAATTGCTAGTACACCAGCGCTTTCAACTATGACCACACCGTCCTCTCATCCCAATCCCAGCCTATCAAAGTCACGCACCCCAAGTATCAGAACTCTCGGCCGATCAATCAGTGAGAATGTCGTATCCGGCAGCAGCAGCAGCAATGCTGTGAAGCGCGCTCCTTCGTCTCCATCTATCTCAGCAGCTACGATTACGACTTCTTCAAAATCTAGAAGATCAACCCCAGTCTCCTCCGGTTCAAAAATTAAAACAATTCCGACGTTGCCTCATGATAAGAATGCGGCGACTGTACCGAGCACTGCGATGTACTGGAGTCGGGCACCGGTTTATGGCGCCGTCCCTCAACGCACTATGCGTGCACACACGATGACATTGGTAGACAACATTGCCTGGCTGGTTGGTGGAATCGATGACAGAGATTCCAACAAGGACATGAAAGACATGCATTGTTTCGACACGGGTGCGGTACTTCTTTGAAGTCGAGTCATACTACCACTGATGACCCAGCACAACCCATCAGAAACTATGCAATGGACCGTCCGAGAATCAACAGGAACAATTCCTCCTCCATTCCGAGCGCATACGACAACCCTCATTGACCGCAAGCTCGTCGTTATTGGAGGAGGTTTCGGCATGAAGTACTTCAATGACGTTTATGTCTTTGACACCATTACGCGTCAGTGGTCCACCCCAGTGGTCGTTGGACCCTGTCCAACGCCACGACGTGCACACACTGCCGTTTTGTATCAACAGAAGATTTGGATCTTTGGTGGAGGCACGGGACTGCATGCACTCAATGATGTGTGGACTCTAGACGTATCATCATTCAGTAGGATGAAGTGGGAGCAGCTACAGACGTCTGGAAGGACACCAAAGAATAGAGGGTATCATTCAGCGAATCTGGTGAGGAACTTGATGGTAGTGGTGGGCGGGAGCGATGGGAAAGATTTCTTTACAGATGTCTGGTGTCTAGATCTGGGTATGTACTCGTTCTTTTCGTTGTTTCTTGCCAGAGGGGAGCTCACACGATTCAGATGCACGACACTGGAGTCAGGTCACACTTTTGACGAATAAATATAAACGTATAGCACATAGCGCGACACAGGTTGGATCGTTTCTTCTCATTACAGGTGGCTTCAATGGCGAAGAATACTGCTCCGAAGTTCTTCCATTCAATTTGGGTGCGTGTTTTTGACTACTGGGTCGTCTGCAATACTGATCTACCCGCAGTATCCCTAACCTATGAACCGCGCATCACGTACGGGAATCCTCCAAGTGGCCGCGGCTACCACGCATCGATCCTCGCTGACAGTCGGCTATTCCTCTTTGGTGGTCATGACGGAAGTAATAGCTTTGACGATGTGCATATCTTGGATCTCGCTGCGGGGGCATATCTGCCACAGGTGACAAGTTTCTCTATCGAGCTATAGAAAACTTCAGTAGTGTACCTCTATTTTATCATATGAACGTTGACATTCAATTGCAGTAACGCTATAGATACGCCTGCACCTATGCACTATAAATTATATCTGAGGATATTCAGAGCATAACAATGTCTTCGCTAGTATATCGGTTAGTACACGCGCTTGTCATCTTAAGTCAAGGTGATTTCAGGGACTATGCCAGAGGGTATGCAGATGTCTTCCATGTATGATGTTTGAGTAGATACAAGTTAAACACGTCAAAAATGCAGGAAAATGAAAACAATTGAGCGTGTCTAGCACGCTCCACGTGATGTGTGACATGTGACAAAAGTGTGGTTCAGCGATCTTTACGAAAAAAGGATTATATTCACCCTTGACAATGTTGCTCATAGGCCATAAGATGTCATGACTACTTAGGCATAATACAGAAATACTTCTTCATCATTGTCTTGGCCTCCAAGGTGGGCTTCAACCAACACAAACCCCCTGATCGCGTGTTTGTACATCAACAGGCTAGACAAAACGGTTGGAACAAATTTGAAGTCCTGGTAGCACTTTTAACATTTCAAAATTTTCCTGAAAACGAAGTCTTGCCCAAGATAATGAAGAGATAAAGGTCGATTTTCTTATTCAGGAATGGCATCTGACAGTGATACGTCAATGGGAACGGATTGATGCCAACGCCTCATGGTTAGATAGCCGTGTGAGAGGTAGGCGCCCTATATCATTCAATGGCCATACGATACATTGTTACGTTGGTCTCAAAACTGAGACCAAGCCTGAAAGCAAAAAGACTTTATTATTGTCGATTTAATACACAAAAGCTGAAAACTGTAAGCCGAGTGTCAAAACGGTCGAAAACTGTAGACCATGCATACCTCAGGAAAGTAATCAAAAGCACCACCCACCCACTACAGAGCCCAACGACGTCTAAATGCGCAGGAAGCAACAGTAAACGAGGGGACGGCAATCACCGAATGAGCGGCAAGCACTGATGAGATGCCATCTCGGAATGATCTCCGAGTCGATCCCATCAGAAGATGGTGAACCGATCATGATCGGACAAACAACCATCGGCACTAGCTCCTCCCACCCAGTACTACCAACAACCAAAGGAATCATTGCCACCACGCCCCAGAAAGCACGAATAACGATTGAGGCAATGGCCAGAGCGAGGGAGAAAGAAAGGACAAGGCAGGGGGAGAGACGCAAGGAAAGATTAGACTGGGTCTCAAAACCGGGAATACGATAACCGGTGCCCAGACCCGGATAAACAACACGCCAAGTACACAAGTTCGGGATGCGTTGAAACCAAGACCAAATCACGCCAATAAAAGCGTGGTCCGTGCCCGACTGAGAGGGTATAAAAGAGGAGAAGGAAGTGGGGACTCGGGCAAGCAATTACATTGCCATGGCTTGGAGTCCCCAGGGAGTGGACATCTTAGGCCCACGCATTAGTAGTAGCTTCGGTTTTCAATTTATAATTTTAATTTGGACCATTTTCGAGCGTGAACTTAGTTTTACCTTGAAACAAACCAATAAAAATTACCACTACATAATTACAAGTGTGTGCGCGTGTAACTTGAGCCCCATGAACTTGTGAAAGTAAGGCTTGATATTTTACAAAGATTAGTTCAATTTCATTTGGACTACTTTAAATAAATAAATAAGCTTTACATTACGCATCATCTGGAGCCCACCGCGAGGGGCTTCTTTTGCACAAACAAGCACTTGTTGGATTTCCGTAAGGAGTCCAGTCCATTCAAAAGAAACATTAGTTTTGCACCCCCAGGTTCTTGGCCTGGTACACCCAAAGTTACTACACCA
>JAGGAT010000844.1:0-16302 GCA_017657195.1 Termitomyces sp. T70a | reverse complement strand
TTGTTGTTGTTGTTGTTGTTGTTGTTGTTGTTGTTGTTGTTGTTGTTGTTGTTGTTGTTGTTGTTGTTGTTGTTGTTTCTACTTCTCATTCCTATTTTTTGTCTTTTAGCAGAGGCTTGTTTTGCATTTTTTCACATGTGTCATGACCCTCTCCCTGTTACTCCCTAAAAGCCCTCCAACAACTCTCAAAGCCCCAACCCTCCCTGGAACCACCCCTGTTAGAGATGGACTTGCTTAACGAATGGTCGACCCTACGTCATCGGGAAAAGTACGCGAGACTTTCCTTTTACGGTTACTTCTCACTTATTTTTTGTCTTGGTGGCCCCTAGCCACAATCGGTATTTGCTAGTCTTTGGTTTCTTTTTTTTTCTTATCTTTCGATAAACAAATAGCCACCCTCAGTCAAACAACATATATTGGTGTGACTGAGGGTGAGGCTCATTTCACTTACATATTTCGTACGACGTACTCATTACCACCTGTAGACTTACTGTATCGCTCTACAGGTAATATATCAGTCAAACAACATATATTGGTGTGACTGAGGACTTACTGTATCGCTCTACAACCCCCAACAACCCTGCCACAGCCCCCCATCCATATGCTGCCACTACACACCCCATACACTACTATCTACGCACACCCCCAGACTATTAAGCATCATACTGGGGCCATCACACAAATCATCTGGCTACTCTGCATCACCCTGGGCCATCCATACATTGCATGGATTACTGAGCCATCATACAAGTTGCCCAGCCATCACTTGTCGCACCACCACCAGAACCCCAGTTGATCCTGCAGACTGCCCATGTGATCTCCTCAATACAACTGCCTTCCACCCCACCACTACACATACAATTCCTAGACCCCCCCAGAACCCTTTATAAACAGTGCTCTCTCCCACCATAGTATATAAGGATTATAGGTAGCTCCCATGTACCTTAGTCTCAATATTGCCAATAACTATCTGTGTTTGCTTAAACTCTCTGTCTGATCTCTCTGTGCTTGTTTCCATCTCTTCCATGCTTGCCTTAGTCACTACTCCAGCATGCACTTCGTCTTACTAAGTTTGCCTCCGTCTCGTCTCTGGGATTTCCCCATTGACTCGACCACCTCACTCACTGTTCAACTCCAGAGTAAGCCCACCACCCCTGAAACTTACTCCACTATCATCTTGTGCCTCAGAGCTCATTCTGGAGCCCTCAATACTGCATTTACATAGTTCAGCACTTGCTTGCACCTTGTAAGGTCATTGCTTACTAGGAAAGGCCCCCAGGTCAGCAGAACCTGACAATGTGCTTACCCTGTCTCACCTTTCTCCTGCTCTTTGGCTTCTGCTATCCTTTTTTACCACATTGTCTCATGTCATGTGTCTTATTTCTTTGCAGTATCCACTCTCACAAGTGACACCATTTCACCTCCTATTTCCTATCTCTGTCCATTTTTCACCCAAAACACATTGCCTTAAATATTTGCCCATCATGCAAACACATAATTTTTTACAGCCACATAGTGGGCTGTGTGGCCAAAGGGCACCCATTTGTGTTATAGAGTATGGGTTAGCAAAGAGGTCACATGGTCACATGGTCATGTAGTTATGCGGTGAAAAGTGATCAGTCTTTCCACAGCCTGTCAAAGAGGAAGCTAAATCTCACAATCTAGCCAGTAAGCAACTTGAAAGTCAAGTCTGACTTTCTGAGCCTGAATGAAAAGTGAGTTTGGTTACAGTGCATATCTGATTTTGCCAAATACATGCTTCCTTTTATTGCCCACTGCCTTCACAATGTCACTTCCAAGTTCCTTCAATTTCTCCACCAATGACTTCTTTTGTATGCTCAACTTTTCAAGCCCTTGTTCATAGTCTGAAGCATTTTCAAGGAGTTCAACAATCCATTTTTTATATACCAGATTTCCTTCTATATCTGGCCATTGTTCATCTTCATTCAAAATTGGTGGATTTAAAGCAATGCAGCATAAAATATTAACTTGCCATGCTTTTAATTGACTTTTAGAGTTCAAAAGACTGTTTTTCAGTGTTTTGATAGCTTTGTTCACCATTTAAAGTTGCAACTGTGTTATTATATCATTAGATTTGATACTTATCTTATTTTGCTTTAATCTATTGTTTGTTGCAAGATTTCAGTAATCAGAAGTGAATAGATGAATATTCATGTATTTGTACTAGATTTATGAATTATAAAGTACTCAGAAACCTATGGGTTAAGGAGCATGGGAGAGATCACAAAATCTTCTGCAAACAGACCTGGTAGAAGGCCCAAACCTATGGGTTATACCAGTTTATAGGTAGCAGCTCAGAAATCAGCATATATAGAACTACTCAGTCAGAATGTAGGAGTTGGCATAATACTTGTGGAGCTGCTTCAGCTCATAGAGAGTGCATGGCAGACCATGCAGCACATACTCATAGACAATGGTAGCAGGCATGTTGGCCCACTGGTGTGAGTTAAACTCAAAGGCAGCTACTCAATTGGCCTTGGCACTTATGAGAACAGTGTTGCTGTATAGCAAATAATACATGCAATTACCAAGTGCTCCTCTAAAGCACAAATCAAGCCACTCAACATTGAGTGGCCCCCACACCTTTACTTCCAGTCCAGCCAGGATGCATCCAGAAAAATCATCAATTGCCTACTGGTGTTGGGCAGCCATTGCAGTCACTACATTTGCCTTTTTCTGGGTGAGCTTTTTACTTTGTTGCATGTGCTAGAAGTGCTGTGCAGGCATTTCACCCTCCTCTGAGTCCTGTTCCTCCTCTGTCAAGAATTGTCCATAGTTGCTCTCATCTGCTATATCTACTACTGCCTTTCTCTTATCCTTGGAGGTGGCCACAGCTTTCTGTTGGATTGCAATTAACCCATCATACTGCTCTGCTGTCCTAGAGTCAGTGACTATAGTGACCACAGCATACTGGTGGGGAAGTGCCAATATAGATATGGCATGCATAAACAAAAGTTAGCTGCACCAGCTCAGGCAGGAACATTGCTTGGGAAATCAACAACTTCCAACTTTGATACATCAACAGAAGGCTTTTGGCCTTGACAATGATTACTTAGCCCTGCTGGTTTGGAAGCATGCAACAATGTGGCAAATCTTCAACTTACCATTACCACAGGCTAAAGCTTCAGCTCAGGAATTGCAGGTGCTGGTAGCGCCACTTCCTGGCTGTTCAGTCCAGCGTAGGGTATGACAGTAGGTGCTAGCAGCATCTCAATGATATGCTTATGCTCTCTTGCTAGAGCATCAGCCATGGCTTTGTTGCATGAGTCTGGTGACAGTTCAGTGAGTGGATACTCTACCAATGCCAGAATATCTGGCTCAGATGGACAATGGTGCATGGCTGCTGCTGGCCATGCCAGAGGAGAAGCAACTATTGAGGATGAGGCTGATGGTCTGTTTGCTGGGGAGAGTCACACTATGATGGGCACTGATGCCCACACAATCTCCTGTGGTTACTATGGTGGGGGTCTGACTCTTCTGAAATCTCTAGCTGGCTCCTCATATGCAGGTGTCTTTTATTTATTTACCTGCTCATTCAATGTGCTGCCTCTTCATCAATTTTTTTTTTGGTGTAGCATTCAAGTAGCCATGCAATCAATGCCAAAGTTGTCTCCAAATGGCCCATAGTTGCTGCAGGAGATACTAACCCTGCTCATCAAGAAATGCTTCATCACTCCAAGGAAATGCCATTATGCACTGAGTATGAGACTCAGGTACCTTCCAGTCTGTTGCTCATCCACTCCCCAATTCTATCACCTTCCCCTATCGAGCTAGAACTAGGGCCTCTACCCACTAAAACCCCTGAAACTTCCATCCAGTCTTTCAGAAGTTTGTTTTTGTTTTCCAGTATCCCTGACCAGGTCTGTGGGGCCACCTTTTTTGGGATAGCTTTCAACCCATATTTCAAGTCTGACATGCCTTAGTCTAATGTGAGTTGGGCGTTTATTGCTTGGTTCCATCTGTTCATAACCTCAATTTCAGTGAATGGGTTGTTTTTATTTCTTATTACCCTTTTACACCTAAGCTTCCATATTAAGTATGCAGATTCAATCATAAGGATTTGGTAAAGTCTGGCTTTCCTGGGAAGGAGTTTTTCTTCTGCATTGGGGAAGTCTGCTAGTGGAGCTCTCAGGATTGTTCCCAGCACTGGCCTAAACCATGTGTCCTTACTCCTCTTTTTCCAGAGGACCTCTGCAGCCTTCCATACTTCTTGCTGTCCTGGGAATTCATACTTGGTGAGGATGTAATCTATGGTTTCCAAAATCTGACAGTGAGGGCAGACAGCTCTTTCCTGTAGTTCTAGTTTAAATGAGGGCCTCTGCCAGTGGTTGCCCACTATGTATGTGTCATAGATAGTCATCCACAGGAAATATTGGGCCTCTCTTGAGAAACCCTTGTTCCTTAACTTCTTCCATATCATGGACAAGGTAGGACATTTTCCAAAGAGTTCCTCTGCACAGTTCTTCATCTGTTCTAGATTTTCTTCAGTTTGTGGGCATACTGCTTTTCTGAGCTTTATTTTTTAGCATGGATTGCCTTGTAAGCCAGGGATTGTGTCATCCTGGACAGTTTTGCTCCAGTGACCTTTGTGAGGTCTAGATCAGCAGGTTCCTTCTTTGCAGCCTTGCTTGCTAGCCTATTGGCTCCTTTGTTCCTATAGTCATTGCTGTGGCCCTTGACCCACTTCAGTTTTGTTTTGATGTGCCTCCTCAAGTGTTCTATCATCAACTGAGATAGTTCTGCATTTGTGGTTCTTATAAACACAGTACCTTTGTTTTTCTGGAGGCCTTTTGTGACAAGGTTAATGACATATTTAGAGTCTAGTTCTACATTGAGGTTGCTCTCTAGTTGACTGTGTTCAGTCACCTCCATCAGTGCTAGGAGCTTCTTGGTTTGGTTAGATTGCAGCATACTAGGGGGGACTTTGATGCTTTTATTGTGCTCATCATTATCTGCATAGAAGATTCCAGCTCCTGCTGTGGCATTCTTATGGCCATTGTTGAAGCAGGCACCGTCTGTTACCAGGAAGGTGCTAGCCTCTGGTATAATTGAGGGGTCAAGCTCTGGTAAGGCATTTGTTATGTCACTCTCTGTGAAGATCCTGAACACTTCTGCTAGGGTGCCCATAGTAGTCAGTTTGCTATTGAAATTCTCCCACTCTAAGTTGGCTCCTTCCTCTGTTGGAGTGTCATCATCACTTTCATGTGAAGCAGCTATAGGTTGGATTGTATGTGGGTCTGCTATAAGGCGTCAGGCACCCTGTTTTCTTCTCTAGACTATTGCAGCTAGTTCATTTGCATTCTAGATCAGTGACCTTCTGGTAGGGGAGTGGAAGCCAGGGATTCCATGTCACATATGGTCCTTGCATTGTGTTTGTTCTTCAGGCAAGTGCTTGGACCATGATTTAAGTACCTAATCTTTCTATCCACATCACTGTGGAACTATATTGGATGTTCTCTGATTATCCCCTTGTCAAACAGGAGGCCTTCAGGGTGAATTCCATACTCTTTGGCTGTCTTTTTCAGTGCTAAAAGGTCATCACTTATGCCCACCCTTCTCCTGGTTGAGGACTTCCAGGATTGTAGGAAAATGTTGATATATACCCTAGAGTTAATATGAAGTTCTGCTTGTGGAACTCTCAGTGCAAACAGCATGTCTGCTACTAAGGCCCAAAGTGGGTGGGCAGAACCCAAGCTCAGGTATGCTTTCAACCACATTACTGAGATAGCCTCATTCCTGGCACACAAGTCCAGGAGGCCTCTGCCACCCATTTCAATTGGTGCATACAGTATGTATTCTCCTACTGAGGTATGTTTCTCATTCCATATGAAAGCTCTTATTTTCTTTTGTAGGATTTGTTCTACCATTTTGGACATCCCTTGCACCTGAGTTAGGTACTGGGTTATTCCTCCAACTACTATCTGGACAATCAAGTATCTATTCTTTATAGTTGAATGGATCAGCTCCTGGCTGTCCAGGCATTTATTGACTTTGTTTAGGATTGGAATCCAGGGTTCATCCACCATTATATTATTTCCAAACCATGCTCCTAGAATTCTCACCACCTCTTCCTCAGCAGCCATATGTATGGTGTCTGAGATGGGCTTGTTTGTGAGATAAGCCTTACAAGTATTACAGACACTTTCTCCAAAGGTTTTACTGCCTATTGGTATTATTTCTTTCTTCTTCATGTTGAAGTTTGCAGATGCTACTAATGCACCAGTTGTCAGGGATTTCTTGGAGGGTGGGAAGGTCATTGTCTTCAGCTAGAAAAGTTGTAGTGTCATCTGCAAAGAGATTGGCAATTAGCCTCTCTTCACTGTTTGGTATTGAGAAGCCTTTTAAGTCCAAGGCTTGGGGTGACGCTGCCAGTGGTTCAATTGCTAGGTCAAACAGGAGGCAGGATAGAGGGTCCCCTTGGCAGACACCTCTGGTAATTTTCCATGCCTTGCTGAGATGCCCATTTACCATGACTTGAGTGCTCGCATGTTGATAGGTTTTGCCAGAGGAAGGCATTCTTGTGGGAACCTACCAATAACCATGGCATTTAACTTATATACACTTCCAGAATGCCAAATCCCTGCAGGATGAGCTAGAGGTAGTCATGGTCTATCTTGTTGTAGGCTTTCTCTTGGTCTAGAGCCACTATCAGATCATTCTGTTTGGATGCCTCTGGGTCAGCAATTCTTCTTCTCAGGATGAAATCAGCTTGGCTTTTGTGTATTAGAGATGGGGCCATAGTGGCCAGTTGTGATGCCAGAACTTTTGTAAAGATTTTATAGTCAATGTTTGGGCAGGTGATTGGCCTATAATTTGCTATGTTGGTTTGGTCATTCTTCTTGTAGAGTGGGCACATCCACCCATCTGTAAACCTTGTTTCTTCTATGACACCATTTTCTTGTATATCAATAAAGACCTTTGTTAGGAGGTTGACAACATTGAACAATGGGTGTCTGAGTTTGACATCTTCCTTATGTTGCTCATTCAAGGCTTTTAGTAACTCATAAGTCATCCCATCAATTCTGGCAGCAGTGTTGTTTTTTGAGTGCTTGAGGGCCTCTAGGCACTGCCCCTGCTCTCCTGTTGTTCATGCCTTGATGCAGTTTAGAACCTTGTCTATCTTTCTTTTCCTAACCTCAGAGTCAATCACCTGCCTGTCCTTCTGTAGTCTCTTGTGGTAGTTGTGGGCTATTTCAGCCATGCACTGGGAGTGTTTCTTATATTGGGGGATGGCATCCCAATGCTGTCCTTCACTGTTGGGTTTTTGCAGCACAAAAATCAGGTCTCTTGGTTTTGCCTCTTTATTCATCTGAGTCCAGTACCTACAAATAGTCTCACCTTCTAGGCAATTTCTTATCATGGATTGGGTCTGTATGTTTAGGTGGCATTTCTGTTCCAAGGCCCTTAACTCTTTTCTTAGCCTGACTATGACTCCCTGCGCATCATCTTTTGAGGTAGAGGGATTTTTGCTTGCCTCTTCTAAGGACTTTGTCAGCTCATTCATTTTTTTTTGTAGTATGGGGCTACAATCTTGTCTCGGTTCTTTGCCATGTTCAAAAGGCTAATTTTCCATTTGTGGTAAATTGTCTGTGGATTGTTGTGCTCAGAGCAAGACCTCCTCAACTGACTGATGCTTTCTAGGGCTCTTGTGCCTGTGGTATAGGGAAAGCTCCAGAGTTTCTTGTCTTTAATCAGGTGTTTTGGGATTGATCATCTTCCCTTTCCTATGAGTGGAGCATCTTCATGGGCAACCTGAACTGAGACTAGGTTGTAATCAGTTCCAGGAACCCCCGTTGGCTCTATCCTCCACTAGCATGCAGTTTTCACTACTTCTTCAACAGCATACATTCTGTCCAGTCTGGACTGTGCCCCAGCTATGTCTTGAAGGAAAGTGTAAGCTTTGGAGTTGGAAAAGGTTTCTCTCCATCTGTCAGATAGTCTTAGGTGTGTTCTAAAGTTGTTCAAAGTGAGTCTTGCCTTTTCAGGGTTGTTTCTCATTAGCAGTCTGTCTATCATGTCCTCAACCATGTTAAAGTCACCTAGTAAGATGTCAACTCTCAGGTTTGGCCTTTATGCAAAGAAAGATTCCAGCTGAACCCAGAATTCTGCATTCTCATCAGCATTCATGGTAGTAATGTTTGGGGCATATATAGTGAGGACAGTGATCTTCTGGGTTCTGTGCCAGATGGTCTGGAGGAGAGCTACTCTCCCTGGAATAATCTTGGTGAAGTCTGTGTTCAAGACATTGGTAAGGCTTTTGTTCATAACAAACACAACCCCTCCTCTTCCTGTTGGGTTTATTGGGCCTTCCGAGTTAAAGATTTTCAGTTTCTTTGCAAAGAGGCTCTCTAAGTCCTCACAGCGAGCTCTATCAAGGTGAGATTCCTATACTGCTAGAATCCTATCTTTTTGTCATGAACCAATTGGTTTACATGGTTCTATTTTGACATTCTGTCACCTGTTTGTCTGTATCTTCTGATATATAGTGAAGCTATTTTTATAGCAGCTTTTGTGTTTAGTCTATACTGGTGGGGCACTACCCTGCATGTGTGCTGGTCTGAGACTGGGTGCTCACTCAATGAGCTGTGGTTAGGTTCACAGATTGTGAGGCCTCTGCTGACTGCAGAAACAGAGCTGACTGCTCTGGAGGAATGAAATTGCTCTCTTGGGCTTGAGAGAAGCCCAACACTAACTGCATGCCTCCGCTGCATACACTTGCAGGAGGGTTGTTGAGGATGCTGACTGCACCTCATGTGGAGGACCTTCCTTTCTCAGCAGAAACTGTCACGACTCTCCCCCTGTTACACCCTAAATCCTCCCAACAGCCCCCAGAGCTCCAACTCTCCCCAGGGCCACCCATCATACACCTCCATCATGCACCCTACATGCTACCATCCACGCACACCCCCAGACCACCAAACATCACCCCGGGGCCATTACATGGATCACCCAGCCACCCTGCATCTCCCTGGGCTGTCCACACATTGCACAGATCACCTGGCCATCATACAAGTTGCCTAGCCGTCACTTGTTGCACTACTACCAGACCCCCAGTCAATCCCGTGGACTGCCTGCATGATCTCCTTAATATGACTGCCCTCCACCCCACCACCACACATACAATCCCTGGATCCCCCCAGAACTCTTCATAGACAGTGCTCTCTCCTGCCATAGTATATAAGGACCATAGGTAATTCCCATGTACCTTAGTCTCAATATTGCCAATAACTATCTGTGTTTGCTTAACTTTCTGTCTGAATCTCTCTGTGCTTGTTTCCATCTCTTCCGTGCTTGCCTTAGTTACTACTCTGGCATGCACATCATTGACTGCCATGCACTCCACTTTACTCAATTCACTCCTGTCTTGTCTCTGGGATTCCCCCTGTTGACTTGACCACTTTGCCCACCGCCCAACCCAGAGTAAGACCACCACCCCCAAAACTCACTCTACAACTGCCTCACACCCCAGAACTCATTCTGGAGCCCTTGACCCTGCATTTACATAGTTCAGAACTTGCTTGCACCTCATAAGGTTGTCCCTTACTAGAAAAGGCCCCCAGGTCAGCAGAATCTGACAGAAACACCAGACAACCTCCAGTTTGAATCTCCCTCCTGTCAGTCTCTCTCCACTAGCCCACATCTGTTTTTCATACCTCCTTCCTCAGGGCAGAGGCCAGTGGCTTGAGCTTCTTCCCCTCTGGAGATGTGAAGCAGTAAACCATTGACTAATAGACCTGTTGTAGATGTTGAGTTGTGTAAGGTATTGTAGTTGTGGGTATTCTCAAGGGGGGCTAGCAAGGCCCTTGGTGGTTTCTCACAGAAATATACCTTGTTGGGGAGATATACTTTGCAAGAGTTGTCTTACCTAGATGTGGCTCCACCAACAGCCAAAAGGATAGATTTAGACACCTTCCACTCCAACCTGCCTCCTTATAGTTTCCAGCATTGTGAAGGGTATGACTTGGATTGTGGACACTCCTTGGCTTTCTGGCCCCAATGCCGGGCCTGGACTAGGCAGCATAAAGCCTGATCTAAGTGACTTATGTCCAAGACCGGTCAGAAAGAAACATTGATTTCTTCTCAGCATACTTATTTGCAATACATCAAGAGGTGCTACTCTTTATTTATGGTAGGGAATATACATCCATCCTCCACATTAGTGAGGGCCACCATGCAAGCTATGGCTGTGGTTTCCATCACATGTATCTCTAGCACCACTTGCCAAGCCCCTTCCATGACCTCTGGTCCTTCTGCCCCTGTAGTTGTTGTCACTGTGGGGGTGTTTGTGTCTCCTCTTAAAGTGTTCTGCATTGTCTGGTTTGGGACCTGCCTAGTCAGTGGTTTTGGGAAATAGGCAAGCATGGGCCAGGTAGGTGTCCAATTTGCACCAGGAGCATTTGACAAGCCTTTTTCCAACCTTGTCAGATAGCTTTGATTACCACTTGTAGAGATTTGAGTTAATTGTTGTGGGTTTAACTGTGAGTTGCCAGATCAGGGCAAATTCCCCACAAGCATTATGAGACTCTATGTACAAGATCTAAAAAGACTCCATTGCTTTGAGGGTGCACTCATTGGTGGAGCCTTTGACATTGCTATCTGACATTGCAGTATATGCTGCTGCATGGAAACATGTATTCTGCTATAAGGTTGACTTGAGTGTGCTTAGTGCATGAGTCTCTGCTTCACTGCTGGGCTTGACTGCATCACCTGAAATGTTAATGATTACCCAAAATTGAAGCTCTTTGTTGAATGGGATAACGTTAAATGTGAGTGTAAGGGTGACTGCAAGAGTTTGTTGCCAGACAAGAAAGCTTCATATCAAAAGGGTTTAGCCAAACCATCAGGACTGCCCTCCTGTCTGAAAGAGTGTGAGTGGGGCATGAGTCCCTCTCATTGATTGTCTCCTCCTCCAGAGAAATTTCCCTCTATTGGTTCAGGGTAAGCTTCCAAATACATATAAGTGGTTGGACATTTACTTTGTCATGGGTACAGTGGTGCTTAGCAGGGTTGGGCATGCTATCAGGCCAGATTGTGGTCTTGGGTGCGGGACTGTTAGTAGAGCAGCTGGGCATGAGGGGTATGATGCATGGTGCAGGAGGTGGGGGGTATGGCATTCTGGTTCCATGCTTTTATGTGAGTGGCTAGAGGCTAACCTGGTCTTTTTTCTTTGTTCCATAAACTGTACCATGTGTGTGGACAAGGTGAGCAGGGCCATTGTGCCCTAGAGGGGGTTGAAGCAGCACAGTGGAATGTTAGCCTCCCAGGTGTGCTTGTCAGGCAGGCCAATTAGGTGATAGTGGATGGTGAAGTTGTACTCGGAGAGGATCTCAGACCACTGGGCCTGCCGGCGGCTAAGGAGTTTGGTGGTGGTGAAGTACTGGAGGTTGTTGTGGTCCGAGTAGACCTGAATTCGGTGTGGGGTGCCTTCTAAGTAGGCCCGCCATTGCTTGAAGGCCTCAACTATCACGAGGAGTTCCTTGTCATAGATGTCGTAGTTGAGTTCGGCAGGAATCATCGATCAGGTGTAATAGGCTACGGGCCGGAGCTCCTGAGACTCCGGGTCCATTTGGGAGAGGATGCCGGCGATGGCGTAGTCGGAGGCGTCGCACTTGAGAGTGACCAGGAGGGCGGGGTCGTAGTGTTGGAGGACCAGGGCTGCAGTAAAGGCCTCTTTGAGTAGACAGAATACACTCTGACACTTACTGTCCCAATCCCAGGGGGTTTCCTTGCAAGTGAGTCAGTTGAGTGGTTTGGTGATGCTGGAGTAGTTGTTGATGAAACATCGGTAGAAGTTGGCAAACCCGAGAAATGATTGGACCTCCTTGACATTCTTTGGGGTGGGCCAGTCGAGGATGGCCTGGACTTTTGAGGGATCCATGCGAACTCCGTCCAGAGTGACGATTACTCCCAAGTACTCAACTTCGGTGGTGTGGAACGAGCATTTCTCCGGTTTGGCGTGCAGGTTGTGTTTCCGGAGTCGTTTGAGGACTTGCCGGACGTGGTCCCGGTGCTCGTCAAGGGAGTCGGAGTAGATTAGGATGTCGTCCAGATAAACAATGACAAAGACGTTGTTCATGTTGTGGAAGATGTCGTTCATAAAGTATTGAAAGGTCGTGGGGGAGTTCATCATCCCAAAGGGCATAACCAGGTATTTGAAGAGGCCGTAGCGGGTCCGGAAGGCAGTCTTCCATTCGTGGCCGGGGGCGATTCGAACGTTGTTGTATCTGGACCGGAGGTCGATCTTGGAGTAAACTTTTGCTTTACGGAGTCGGTCGACGAGATCGCTGATGAGGGGGAGGGGGTAACGGTTCTTCTTGGTGATCTTGTTCAAGCCTTGGTAGTCGACGCAGAGTCGGAGGGATCCATCCTTCTTCTTGACAAAGAGTACCGGGGCTCCGGCGGCGGAGATCGAGGCGCGGATGAAGCCTTTCCCTAGCATGTCGTCGAGGTAGTCCTTGAGGGCCCAGAGTTCGACCTCAGACATGTTGTAGACTTTGCCGAGAGGCGGGTTTGTGCCGTCTTCAAGGTCGATTTTGTGGTCGTAGGGTCGGTGCGGGGGGAGGTCTTTGGCACTGCCCTTGGAGAAGATGTCAGCAAACTTGTGGTATTCAGGGGGGACAACCTCTTTGAGGATCTCTTCCTCCGTTCGGGCCTCGGGGGCGGCATCTCCAGCTCAGAGGTGTTCCTCGGGTAGCATCAGGGACACCTGAAGTTGGAAAGCGGGGGTGCTGTCCTGGAGGAGGCACGCGAACGGGGTAGCGCCTATGATTTTGATGTCAGGGGGCGTGGTCGCCCTTGTAACGATTCCGGGGGATGTTCAGGGGGAATTTGGGAGGGTTGCCAAGAGGCGAGTCGGGGCGTTCAGGATCTTCGGGGGGTGGTGAGTAGAGGCGGACGGCGGCAAGGTTGGCTCCGGGGGTAGGGAAGGTCATGGTGAGGTTCTCCCAGTCGATGTCGGGGTTGACTTCATGGAGCCAGGGGAGGCCCAGGACGATAGGAGTAGAGTCGGGGAGCTGTGTGACCAGGAGGTTGGCAGGAAATTGGAGGTCGTTGTCGAGGGTGAGGGTGGTGGGGTGGCTTCTGGTGATGGGTCCGGAGGTGGCCTTGTTCCCGTTGAATAGTCGGAGTTCGAGGGGTTTGGGTAATTGGGAGTGGGGGAGGTTTAGTCGGTCGCTGATGAAAATTCCAGTGGCGCCACTGTCGACAAGCGCCAGAAGAGGGTTGCACCTAGCTTCACGTGGATCACAAAAGACCTGGTGGACCAGGACCGGAGGTTGAGGGGTCCTTCCGGGGGGCCCTGGTTGTCCTCCAGGGGAGTATCCGGGGTTTCGGGGAGTAGAGGTTTGTGGTCAGGTGCTATATTGCGGTCGAGGCACAGGGTGAGGGTCTTCCAGTCGATTCGGGAGTTGGCAGCCCGTAGCCAGAGGAGTCCCAGGACTAAGGGGGCTGCCACGTGGAGCTTGGTGACCAGGAGTCGGATGGTTTGGTGGGCTTCGGAGGCAAAGGTTACCAGCATGTGTACAGCATGGGTGATATCCCCCGCCAAGGAGGTACTGCCGTCAAAGAGTTGGAGGTGTACGGGGATGGGGAGTTTTTGGGGCAGCTGGGGGGCAAGCGAGGCCATGGCTTCGTCAATGAAGTTGTCGGTGGCACCACTGTCCACCAGGGTATTGATGGTCTCCAGGAAGGAGGCCAGGGTGGTGCGGAGAAGAAGGGTTGGGAGGGGTTGAGGGGGGTTCGCAAGGGTGTCTGAAATAGAGTTAGCCGTGGCGCGGAGGTGTGAAACCAGGGTGGGGAAGATGTTGGGGTCGGCGTTGCAATTCAGGGTGTCTTCGGGTCCTAAATCGCGGGGTCGTTTTCCATGAACTGGAAGTCACATTCTTCCCCGTTGAAAGTCCATACAGCTCATCCCATGGTCTGGCGTTTTGGACAGCTACCAATAAAGTGGCCAGGTTCCCCGCAAAGGAGGCAAGTACCCTTCCAGCGCCGTTGCTCCTAGACCTCTTCTGGGACGTCAATCCAGGGTCGTTCGGGATTCTGGACGTGGTTGGCATGGAGGGCCTCTTCTCCGTTGTCCTTGCCGGGGTCGTTGCTAGAGGGTTTGGGGTTGTCACTAGAGGGTTCGGGGTCATCCGGGTCTCCCGGTAGCGGGTCCGGGGTGTCGTTGAGGTCAGCGGCATTGAGAGCTGCTTGCGGGCGCGGCCTGGGATTGCAGGGGGGCCAGGAGGGCCTTGACCCAGAGGGGGGTGCAGGGTTTCCGGGAGTGGGGGCGGTCGGGTTCCCGGAGGTACCTGCCTTCCAGGGGGGTCCTCCCGACAGGTTCCATTGGGTTCAAGAGTTGGCATATTTGTTGCGGTCCTCCCAGTATTGTTGGTCAATTTGGGTTACTAATGCTTTGTACCCATTGTAGGAGGATTGCTTGGGGGCGAGGTGGAGGACGTCCTTGATGCATTGGGGTAGGGCCCGCCAGAGCGCAAACCAGAGGGCGTTATAGTTCCAGCCTGTCTCGTAGGCTTCCTTTTCGAAGCGGACGATGAAGGTGGCAAACCGTTCCTCAGACCTCATCCGGAGGTTTACAAGGTTCTCCTCGGCCTCGGCCACAGTGTCGAAGATGCCGAACCGACTGGAGAACTCCTGTACGAAGGCGGACCACTGGGACAGTACCGGATTGTTGGGGTCGAACCGGAGGAGGGCTGTATAGTGGTCGAAGGCTAGACCTTGTAGGTACGAGGCGGCAAAGGCGATTCGGGAGCCTTCCACTTGGAAGGTGATGGGTTTTGCTTGGAACATGTTGAGGCACTGCATGAGGAAGGCCCGCCACTTCCGGGGGTCACAGCCATGGAAGGGTTCCAGTCTTTGGATATCTAGTCTTCCCTCACGGGCCAGGGCGTCTCGGGTGTTGTCTGGAGGGTTCAAATTTTGGGAGGGTGGGGTGGCGTTATAGTAGTAGTAGTAGTGGTTCACTCCTGGTGGTGGTGTGGGTGCGTCCGTGGCTGCTCCCCACCCTCCGGGGGGTCCGTCGGGTGGTCTGCCACCCGGGGGTCATCCATTTCCTCCCAAGGGTGGTCCAGGGACCCACGAACCAGGGGGAGGGGGCCGTCCTGGGGGTGGAGGGGGAGGTGCATCCCCGGCTGTTGCCCATCCCCCGGGTGGTCCGTCCGGGGGTCTCCCACTGGGAGGTCGTCCGATTCCTCCCTAAGGTGGGCCTGGGCCCCATGGGGCCGGAGGGGGAGCCCCCATGCCGTCAGCGCCTGGGGGAGGAGGGGGTTGTTCCGGGGCCGGCGGGGGGTGCGGGGGGCCGTGTCCAGGGGGAGGGCAAGGTGGTGAGGGTTCAGGGGCGGTCTGGGTTGTGCCTGGTGCAAACTAGGGTCAAGGTGGGGCACCAGGGCGAGGGGGTGCCTCCTGGGCCTGGGGGGGTCTCGGGTCCATATGGAGGAGAGGGTCACAAAGACCCTCGGTGTTCGTAGAAGGGTTTTCGGGGTTGTTGGAGGGCCCCGGGGCTTGGGGTTCATCTACATATGCCAGGGTACTCTCTGAGTTGTTGTTATCGGTGGTGGTGGGGTCAGGTGCCGCCGTAGGTTCTTCCGTGGCTGTCTGGTCCCAGGTGTTGAAGGCGTTGGGTACTGAGTTGGCCTGGGGTCAGGCCAAGAGGCCAATGGTGTGGGCAGCGGGCTGGTCAAAGAGGCCTCCCGCCGGGTTTAGGGCCTGCAGGGTGGTGGACATGGTGTTGAGTTTGTCTTGTCGTCGCCGATCTGGGGGTGGGGGGTTTCCTGGGGCTCCCGTCCGGGTTTTTTCCCGCTGGACATGGAAGGACCGAGCTGGGTCTATTGGGTCTTCGAAGCGTCGGGGGTTCAGGCTGGTGTGGATCTCTTTGAGGAGGGACTGGAGTTCATTGCAAAGTGTTGGGTCCACCTGTAAGGTCCTTTTGACATTGGCGGGGAGGGTTCCCTGGAGGAATTGTTCATTGAATTGGAGGAGCCGTTCGGCCCATTCTTCTGGACTTCCGTTGAGGTTGTTCCATCTGAGGGTTACCAGGAGGGCGCGGGCACGCTGGGCGAGTTCCCTGGGGGAGATCCGGAGCGCATGCAGGACTTTGTCCCATTGTTGGTGGTATTCCTCGAATCGCTGCTCCAAAGGTGAGGATGGTGATACGATGCTGCTAAAGAGCATAGGAACATAACCAACACCAGAAGTCAAAACAAACATTATTCAAAGGCTGAAAACTGTAAGCCTCCTGGTACAACAAGTTCCAAAAGTAACATCTCCTATCACACCAGAAGA